>OMOT01055038.1:4531-16487 GCA_900312575.1 Acanthochaenus luetkenii
CAGGGGGTGGACGACAGGAAGAAACACGGTCATAGATCCGTGCCCGAGCCTGTGTCCGAGGAAGAGCTTCTGGCTCTGGGTGCGGAAGCCTGCAACTTCCTGGCCAAGGATGAGGAGAGGACTGAGGAAGCAAAAGCTCCTGAGTGGGCCTCCTGCCTGAAGAGCTCTAGGACCCGAGCAAGGGCAGAGCACAGGCCAGAGCAGACTCTTAGCACTGCATCGGGAAAGGGGGCTGAGCTTTTTGCTAAGCGTCAGTCCAGGATGGAGAAATATATCTTGGAGAGTCAGAATGCGGGACAGAGGAGGTCTCCCTCTCCCACTATGTCTCTGCCACCATCTTGGGTGTACCCATCAAACATGCCCGGTCGGGTCAAGGCCATTGCTAAAAACTCAGATATTTGTGCTCAGCTGTCAGAGAACCTAAAGACCCAACAAGCAATCAAGCGAAAGCCTAGTCATAAAGCCCCGCCCCCAGAGCCGGTTCCAGAGCCTCCTCCCCTGGAGAATGGCTGCACCAAGATAGAGATGGACCTCTCAAGGCACCGACCCCACCAACTAAACCCCTCTCTCTTCATTCTTAACCCAGTCAAGGATCCCATAAGTTCCTTACCCAGAGCAACACCACGTGTTCAGCCACTGATCACATCCCAGTCTTACTCCAAGCAGACTTCTTTACCTGACAACCCACTCGCCCACTTCAGTTCCCAGGTCAGCCACGTGTCTCCCCAGCTGCCTCTCAGCCGACCGGGAGGAATAGAATATCCTTCAAATTACACGGCATCCCTGGCCCGTGGGCAGCCGAGGATCACTTCTCCCATGTCTGCCAACTCTCCAGAGCGTGTGTCCTCTCCACGGTCGGGGGTTCAAGCTCCAAGGCCCACATTTTCTGCTAAGAGGGCAGGAATTGAACCGCAGGTGTGGAGGCCCTCTCTCTATTACCGTTATTAGATTTGTTTCTGTAAGCAGGTTGTATCAGAGAGAATGGGCCTTTTGTAGAGATTGCACACATCACACTGTTACAAAAATGAAACTGCTTCTAGTAGGCCTACTATTTCCAATATACTGCACTTTATCTTGTGCCTGCAGTTACATTTGTTACAACATATTATTTACATCTTCTTTTGTAGTGTACTTTGCGTTGTAGGTACATAATATAGTGGAATGGTTCTTCTTATGTGTGGGATGTGGACTGTTTTAATCTTCACATTTATCATACAACAAATGTTCAATATTACAAGGTATATATACCTATTAATTCATGTAGTTAGGGCCACACCTTGTTGTTAAATGAATATATCACCTATAATCTTAATTGTTGAGTGAAAATATAAATGTTTATTTTCCAAATTCAAAAAGTGAAAATGGTGAGCTCAACTCTCAAATGGAAATACTTGCTTGGTTCAAAACTCACTGCACTGCACTCTCCTGAGATCATCGTCTTATGTATTTTTTAGGCAGGCAGCATGTTTTGGACTTTTGGTTATAGAGCCTAGTACTGTATTTTCTAAATGAACACAGACAGAAACACCCAAGCATTCATTATCATCGGATTCAATAAACGTGCCTTGATTTAGCCAGATGAGTCGCTATACTCAAAGCTGCTAAGTGCATTTCAGCAGATGAGAAATGGCTTCGCGCATTTTCCGGTTTTTCTCCCAGGTCTGGGCATCGGGGTGATGCTGTTTTACAAAGCACTTTAGCAGATGGCCTGGCGTCTGCTTTATGATCTATGATTTGCAATTTAATACAGGCTTACTGACATAAAAGTTGCAGTGAGAGAACTCCTTTTATGTCCCCCATGTCTTCAGGGTAGTTCACTCTGCTTTCCGACACGTAAATACATAGTGTGTACTTGGATTCTTTGATGTTTCACATTTGCAGACTGCATGCTGTTTTGCATCATGGACCTATATTGTTTTCATGACTTAACAAAGCAATAATTCCAGATTAAGTATTTTTTTTTAGAGGACATCATGCAGGCTACCCTAGAGTAGAGCTTGAAGCGATGGCGTCAGTCGCGGTTGTTTCTGACTATAGGACATGTGTTTTTTCATTTCATAAACCTTGATTCACTGTTCTCTTCTGCTTCTTATTCTGCCTTTCTTAATTGCGTTTTTGTGTACTTGAACTGATTCTTTCCTTCTCTGATTAAAGCTTTTATTCTAACACTTTGCTGTGACTTCCCTCCTTCTTTTCTCGTTTCCTGATTCCACTGTCTTTTTTAAAACTAATTTCATTTATTAATTTCACAAGCTTATTCTGTCCTGCCCTTTCTGAAAGTCTGCAATCACTGCAGGAACACAGGTAGTTTGCAACAGGAAGGGGACACAGTATGTGACATTTAAACTTCATGATTTTAGCGTAGCGTTGCAAGATACATTTACATTTACCTCAGGATTTGAGTGATGTGTGCGTGTATTTAGACCTGCTCCTTTAACAGAGTGGTCTTGGTTTTCTCAAGGGGCCCGAGGGGCTTAGACATTCAGATAAATGGGATGACCCTTGACCCGGGCCCTGTTTCTTCCATGGACACCCTGAGCTTTTGTGATAGAACCAATAGCATAGACACTAAATCTAAGATCAGCGTATCTTCTCAGAGTACAATCCTTAACAAGTCAAACACACTAAAAACAGTCCTCATTATCAGAACCAGAGATGACTAGTTTCTTAGCCAGTACATGCTCAAGATGGAACGTTACCCAGTAGCTTCAGTAGAGTAACATCATATCCCCCTAAAGGTTAGTCACCTCTAGAAGGCCAGATGGCAGTAACCTGAAGACCTGGCCTGTGTGGTGTCCAGGCTTGTTGAAGAAACACACATGGAAGGGAGGGAATACATACAGATGACCTGGATGCCACTGGGACTCAGACTGCACACTAAATATTATTTTGGCAAAGTAGTGCCACTGAGTAGAATTGAAACTTATGGAATAAGGTCAGGGTCTGTCAAGTTTTATAGCAATATACAGGTCTTATAGAATGTGTGCATCGATGCAAAACAAAACACGTTGTCATGGTTAATCTAAACATCGTAATTTAAAGTTCTACGATAAAAAGAAACCTGTACATTATACTTTTTAAAAGACGTACTTGATTGTTTACACATTTTTTGCATTGTGTGAATGTTATTTTTGCCAGGAGTCTAAAACACAAATTTTCTCTTTTGCCAGCTGAAGACAAAAGGGTCCTCCCCTGATGCAACCCCGAGCGGGACTCCCACACCAACCAGGACGCCCAGTCTCACCAGGCGTTTCAGCAGCCCACAGCGCCCCACCACTGGAACCTGGTCCCCCAGCCTCCAGACCAACCAGCCCTCCTCCACCATCTCAAGCTCCAAACCCTCTGTCACTTCCCCTCTCTCTCCTCCCTGGGGGTCAAGGTGCCAATCCCCCATGGTCATCCAGAATACCCAACCCTCCACCGTCTCCTCCATTTCCACTTCCAGACCCTCCCAAACATCTTCAGCCACCTCTCCTCTCTCTCCTTGGGGCTCACGGTGCCAGTCTCCCATGGTCTCTCAAACCAGTTGCTCCTTCTCCACCACTAGACCTCTGTACACATCCACTGCCACCTCTCCTGTTTCTCCACCCAGGGAGAGTCGCTGCATGTCCCCCAACACTAGTAACCTAGACTCAAAGGCCAACCATCGTCTCCTGGCAAAGAACATCATCAATGCAGCCAAACGTAAAAACAGCCCTTCCCCTGGCGCACTGAGCAGTCACAGCCTCCCCATCTCACCTCTGGGCAATTCCTACCATGGCTACGACTGTAACAAACCACCCGTTATCCCCTTCCAGTCGCGGGCTCTGGGGGCCCAGTCCCCTACCTTCACCAGCCCCCCTCCCACCCCAACACAGAGCATCTGCTCCCCGGTGAGGCTCTACAACACTCGCTCCCTCACCGACTCTGATGCCTCCGTAGAGTCTGAGGACTCAGGCCTGAGGTCGCCTGGCCTGCACAGCTACAACAGCTGTCCCCGAGGCTGGGGTGGCAGCCTGAGGGTGAAGAGGAGCAGCGTCTCCACTGACCTGTGAGAACGAGCTCCGCCCCTGCGGAGAAGGTATTGGAAGGCAAATGAAGGTTACTTTGGGCTTTCACAGACTTGGATGCTCTTCTGTGGTCAACCAGTAAAAGAGATACTGATGGAATTTGATCAAGCTAATATTTGACACTTCTATAGATCACATTAAAGGAAATTAAGGGATTTAAAAAAGTGCCTGTGTGCAACTTTGAATAATGATCCTGTGAATGACATAATTTGATGTTGCATTACGGTAGTGATAGTATTTCATATGACTCATATTAATTGTATGGACTGACAAGGACAAGCATTTTACATAAAGCAGTTGCTGTGGCTTGTTGGCTTCTAACGTACCAAAAAGTGGAAAGACTCAAAATACCAAAGATATTTGAATTCACTTCACAACAGTGTTACACTTTTTACTCCCTTATAACAAGCTGACTTCTACAGTCACTATTCAAGTTATATCATTCTTAGGTAATGATGTATTGATTTTAAACGAAATCATGAATTGACATGATGTTTGCTGGTCTGACACAAGTCAAAGTGGGAAGAGACTAATAATTATAATGCATATATGGGATTCAGGGAGTGAGAAATGTCTAAATATATATCTTATTGGACTGTACTTTGATCAATGTATTCTCTTGAATGTTGGCATAGTACTGTATTAGTAAAGGATAAAATGAGACTATACGGTGCGTTCACAATGAATACGGATTTAGAATAGACTGGGTAAAATACATTTACGGCAACATTCCATAATCTTTTTGCAAAAAACAGTGGTAGGTGGTATACTTGCTATTAATAATATCATACATGGTTAAAGTATTCACAGTTTATTATCCTTTTTAATCAATGGGGGAAATATATTATGCATAACTATCGCAGTGCAATAATCCATTTAACACAATGTATATATGTTGTTTTATGTACTGCATTTGCTGAAATGAATGTAAGCTTTAGAGACAGATTGATAGAGAATGATAGAAAAGATAGAGTGAGAAGAGTTATGTAGGGTTTTGATGGGGCATTAAAGCACCTATTCAATCAAACACTGTTTCCATGTTTCAGAAGAAAAACTGGTATTATTTTGCTGAGATTCAAATATTGTTCATGAACAACTTGATGAATGTTAGCAGTCAGCATTTGAAAACGAAATGGCAAAATGATTCTAATAGTCCTATTGCACATGTCTCAGCATAGTTTTGTTGAAGTTCATACTGTAAACAGTGTTTGGTGTAATATGGCCAGAAACAATCGTACTTTTCTGATATTGTTAATGTCCTTCACGAGCAACAGATTAACATAGATTGTGGACAACAATACATCATTTTGAAATGCCTGTTTGAATGAGGTTTAGAGGCAAATGTGTATGTTACAGCAGTAGAGAAGGTTCAACAAGACACCATTGTTAAACCTTCCTGAAAAATGTTTGGCAGAATGTCGTATGATGGGTAATATTCATCTAAACATTTGTGAATAGGATCAAAGGACTGGTATTATTTCACATACGTACATAGCTCTTAAATGTCTTAAATGTCTTAATTTTCATATTATACTTGACTTGCACTTCTGTTCATTGCATTTCTATGGCTAAGTCAGTGTTCTTTCAAACTTGATTTGCTCAAACAGGTGTCATTCACACCAAAGCATGCTCAAGTCAACACATAAAAGTCCTGCTATAAAAATCAGACCAGTCACTCTGCAACATAATAGCACGTTGGCATGATGGTGGTAGTTGGCTGCAAACCTATTCGAACCCCAGCTGGCTTTCTGTTTCCAGTATGGGGTCACCAAAAGCCATTTTGCACCATTTCCATCTCCCTCAATGCCGGCACACACAAGAGATCATTCCCTCGTCCCCTAACATGTAGGCCAAAAGCATCAGCACATTTTTGAATATTTACATGTGTGTGTCTTTTGAGTGACGGGACACCTGCTACATGATGACTTGGCACCCCTCAGCAGGAATAACCTTATCACTGTCATGGATTGGTTTCAACATGGACAGACCCAGCACAGTTGACATTCGCAAAAAAATAGAGAAGAAACTTTACATTCATGAATTTTACTACTAGGATTTGGGGATCTGATACTGCATGTCTTGCATTTCAACAAAACTCATGTTCCATTTCATAACTCTGTCTGAAAATCAACACAAAATAAAAAAGGATGACACACCAATTAAAATAATTTAAAGTGTCGATGATTTGTTTTCTTTCCGCCATATTGCACTTTACTGGAAATACTTTTAAGTGAAAATAATGTGGACAATAGTTGTAGGCCTAGATTATTTTTTCTTAATTTGATGCACTTGAAAAGTAAAGTGGGTACATTATGGATAATTCATCAGATACAGAACAATTCATATAGATTTAGGCCCTGGCATATTGAACTCTTGAATGAGCTATTCAAGGCATACTTACCTTAATTTAATCCTATTATCCTTATTGCAGAACTGCAGCAATTAAGGTAAAGATCTACTCTCCCTAACCTGGGACCCACGGGCCAAATTTGGTCTTCTACATAATTCCTTGAGGCCCTTCAAAGGTTTCCACAAGAGTGATGTGCTAATATAAATGGTATATTTTGATGCATTTTAATATGTTTCATGAGTGATTTGATATAACTTGCAAATTGCAAGGCATATTAGCAACAACAAAAAAGATACAGCACCTAATAAGCTAATACAAACTGGTTACATTTCTAAATAATTTATATCTAATAACACATATATAACATATATAACAGAACATATGTATTGTAGCCACTAGGCGTTGGTTTTGAGCATCCCTGATGTATGTGCTGCTTTCTATTTGAATATGTATACAAGAGCAGAAGATAGTACCTCTATCACCCAAGACATCAGTAATATTTGTAAAAGATCAATCACCAAATGTGTACATCTATTTCTGTAACTTTATTGTTTTCTGCTGACATGTATTGTCAATACAACAGGCTAAATGACGGTGTTGCTGGTTCGGACACTGGATCCCCTTCATTAGATTGTAAAGGATTGGCCCTAACAGTAGCACTTCAGGGCCAATAGGAAACCAAAGCTACATTCATCACAGGTTCATAGACTGCCATCTGTTGGACTCTAGACAGAAGTTCAAACGAGACCTACATACATAATAAATGTCGAGTCTGTATTATTTATGTGTGTAGGTTTTCAATGTCTGTGCACATTCAGTCGTATCTCAACATAGTGAAAATAAACATTTTCTTGTGATCTCCGGTTTTCCTTTTCGCTGACTTGTCAGATTGCTAATCTGAATTAATGTATGCTGCTGCTTCCAGTTGATGTTTCAGCAAAGCTAAACCAAACTAATTTCATCAGCGCAGTACGAAGGAAAGTTCTCATTCCATCTTAATATTCGCCTGTTGATACAAGTTAAAATGACTGCCATCCCTAATGCTACATCCCAGGTAACATATTAATTTGAATAACCTTGCAATACATGTTATATTACACCAGGGGACTGTATAACTGTATAGACTGTTATGGAACAGTGCCAATTGGCCAGACTTGGATGCTCACATATTACAACATATTATTTAACTCACTAACGGAAAGGCTGACAGCCAGCTATTATTCTATTAGACTCACACACAAAAAATCACAAGCTGAGCATCGTTTCCATATCCATACTCCCATATGAAGATACATTTGATGAAGTATTTGTACATATATAATATGTTTATAGTACTATTATTTTCTTGAGTATAATATAGTTTAACAGTTGAGAATGGGGGTAGGACTATATGCCTCTGCTTCTTCCTATCCGTTTTCGAGCAAGCCTTATATAAGTTATGTTAAAATTAATGACATTTACATTTTGTTTTATTTTTACATTATTTAATATATTATTTTTTCCTAATATTTTTGTTGTTGTTGTTCGAAATAAAGATTCATTCATACTCCCATAAAAACCTGTTTTCGTGATGTTCCAAATGAATAGAGCTTCCCAGACTGTTTTATACGGCCCAAATGAAGAGTTTCAATCAAAAATGAGATACACTGACACCTCCTCTAACAAAATGACGGTTGGTATTAAAATCCATTATGGGTAACTATTAAGGTTACGAGACATCTTAAGACCTATACTTTCAAAACAGTTGTGTTTTTGAGGAACTGTTTCATTCCAAAATGCTATATATCCATTTTGGAAAAACAATTGGCTTCCTAAATTTAATCAGTCAATATTTCGAAATAAAAGTTTTGTCATTAAAAACTGTTTTGTAAGTAAAGATGACCCATAATGGACTTTATTTTAATACCAGCTATAATTTTGTTAGAAGAGATGTCACTGTTTTCAAATGGCGGTGCTAACCTCTCTAAGGAGTGAAATAACTGTAATCAAACTATTTTGCTGTGGACCCCCTGGACGCCCCTCAAGGCTCCCTGGAGGTCCCCGCACCCCACTTTGGGAACCACAGTGGGGGTAAACCTCCAGCGAGGCACTAGAGGCCGCTCTTGAGGCGACAGAGCGAAAGCTACACAGCGCTGTGTGGTTTCCTCCTCTGACAGCGAGGTCGTGTTTTTTTACAGCACAAAACAAGGATGAACATTTGAAGCGACCAGTCAGATGCAGATGCAGCTGCAGATATTAATCGAGGACACCTTTAGCTGACAGCGCATCATCTTTACATCGATATCTCTGTGCGCCAGCAATTTAACGCTCGGGCAATTGTATATTGATTGAACTGCAGACGAATCCACCGTGTCCCTGAATGTGTTGTTGTTAGCCGCTAATGCTAGCCATAGAAGTTGCGAGCTAGCTAGTTTAGCAAGCTAATGGTTAACGTGAGGAAAATCAGCCGGTGTAGATAATTAATCGCGTAACTTCTATTTTTAATGCTGGCTGGCGAGTAAATCAGTGTTGTGTAGCTAACTAATGGAGCCAGTTAACGTTAGCTTCAGTGCTTCAAGAACTGCAGCTTTAGCTAAGCTTTTGAAGTACCAGCCATACTAGTTAGTGAACTAAGCTCGCCAGCTAGCCACTATTCTTAGAATAATGAGTAGAAAACATCATTTTAAAGGAACCGAAGTTAGCTGCTGTGGAAAATACTTCTTGTTCGGATTCAACATTATATTTTGGGTAAGTACTTCGAAAACTCGATAACATATTTTGGAAAATACTGCTACTGGAGAGTAACATTAAATGTTCTGTTAGCATAGCAAGATAGCCGTCTTGCGAACGTAACGTTAGGTGTTGATAATAGTAAATAGCAGAAAACGATGTACTAATAAATGAGCTATTTGTTGGCCACAGTGGCGAGTAAAGCCCCCAAATCATCAGCCACTTTAACCATTTCATCATCCAAATAACGTCTTTAGAAGAGGAAAGGACCTTCAAATGATGGTAGGCAAACTTAGCAGCTAACTTAGAGATAAAGACTTAGGAGCATTTGACTAATGTTAATTTTGTACTCTTGTTAGTCAGTGGTAACCTTTTTTTTTTTTGAGTAACAGCGTATCATCTGTGTATTGTTAGGCCCATTGCAAGAGAGCCTAGTTAGATCTGTTTTCTAGTTGCTGTTAGTTACACCCCCCCACCCAATCATCTCTATCCCACAGTCTGAGTCTGAAATGTTCCTCTGTTCACACTCCTTCACCCCTCCCTTGCTGTGCGTCTGCGTTGCTTCTGTGCGGCTGGTATATAACGTCAGTGGATGAAGGAATGACGTGTCTGTTTGCCTCAGAGGGTCTTCCCACACACTGTTGGAAGGAAAAGGCCACACGGGCCTGAATACCACCCAACCCTCCTCTTTTCAAGCACCCCTTTCACTGCTATAGTGCTCAGGCTCTGCATGACAGCATTGTCTGTCCCTCTCTCATGCACACACCCACACCCACATAGTACACACAAAGAGGGATGGAGACAACAGAGGCTGGGGGGGGGCACTGGGTGTGATTTTCTGTTTTCTCCCCTCATATGCTTGTCCTGACTCATCAGGCAGATGGGATCCATACGCACTTGTCTCTCCTCCTACTCCATTTCACCTCCTCCCTGCTTCGCCACCTCCCTGTATCCTCATTCCACAGCACACTGCACAGCACTCTCCTTTGAAATGTAGTATGGAGTATCACACCTTACCTCCGTAGTGGTTTTTCTGAGACAGAAGCAAAAATCAACCAAAAAACGATCAAATATGAAGGGTGCCTGCCTGTTCCTATGAGTAGGCCAGTGCGACAAGGATCGAAATAGTCCAAAAAATAAAAAGCATAAAAATCTAACCGTCAAGTTGGCCACAAGCGACCGTTTGTTTTTAAGAGTGACACGCAAATATATTTTGCAATTCGCAAGAGAGCTCTGTATTCCAATTTGACGAACTAATCAACCAGGAAAAATTGAGTCATAGGTCTTCAGCCTTGTGTCTGACTCATATTGTGCTCAGACTGTTGGACACCTAGGCCAAGTTAACAGCCCTGTGTCTGAGTGCTCTGTGGAACTATGGAACAAGTTCCAGCTCGCTGGCTGTTTCTGTTAATCACCAAAAGATGTTTGCCTCTTGTCTGTGTGTTGTGAAACTGGATTTGACAGACAAGCCAGTGCATTGCCAAAATAGAGAGAGATGGGGCTTTATTCTCCGTCAAGCAACCCGTGTGTCTTTCTTGTGGAGATGTCGGTCTCTAAAATGCAGCTTCAATTCAGACAAAGTGTGAACAAAACAAGAGTTTGCTAATAAGAGCAAAGTGCCAGCGCTACTTCTTCAAGCACTTTAGCTTGTTGTTGACAGCCAGACATTCTCACCCAAGAACAACACACCTTCTCTAGTCATTAGAATAGACACATTCCTCACATCCACCTAATTAATCACATTTTCTGCCCGAGCTGCTGAACTGTTTGGAAGCTGCACATGCTGTAATTAAGAGCTTGTTAAGCTGTAAGCAAGTTGCTGAGTTGGTTGGATGCAGGCTGTGTGTTATTAGCTGGCTACAGTTGTCTGCTCTCCATTGTAGCCTCGGTCTTGACTAGTCCATTACAATCAGATACATGTTGCCCTGAGAGGACAGCAAGCTTTTGTTTCAGTTGTGCGTTGTGTAAATAATCAGCCAATTTGATAAATTGATTATGCAGTATCAAGTGTGGAGAAGGGGACATGCCGAATACGTAGAATTTTTGCCATGTTCTGGAGTAAGACAAACTCCACAATTAGCCCTGTCTGCTATTGGTATCATATATCATCAACAATGATTGCGTTAACACAGCCACTCACAGTAGAAATTCAGCAATTTAGGGAGTCACAGAGAGGGCAGTCATGCTTGAGTAAGCCTATTATGTGTGTGTGTCCGGGCAGGGTGTGGCTTGGTTTGTCTGTTAGTAAGTTGAGGTTAATAGGATCAGCTGTCTTATTGGGGCATCTCCTCAAGTGTTGATAATCCCTCTGTCCACGTGGAGAGGAACCCTTGCAGTCGGACACACTTTCTATGTGAGCACTTAAAGCAGGGATGGGAAACCATGTGCCATGTAAGGCCGAGAGGCTGCAGGTTTTCATTACAACCAAAGACCTGGGGCCTCACTTATCAACGTTGCATACGCACAAAACGGGGCCTGAAAGGTGCGTACGCAACTTCCCACGCTAAGTATGTGACCTATCAAAATAAATTTGACGGGAGAAAGTGCGCACCCGTAGGGAAACTTTGACCCATGCGTAGGCACATTTAGGAGAAAGGGGATTTTAGCGACGCAGTTGGTGAGGTGGTGAATTGAAGCCAGATTGTATAATGATGCCTCTCACACATCCAGTTTCACGTAATATCAAACCCACAGCCCCCCCCCCCCTCCCCCCAACAGGGAGCGCGAGGCTCCGTGACCAAGTCATGCAGCGTTTGTAAAGGAACAACAATTAAGGTATTTTTTAAACGAGATCTTTTAATGTATTAGCGATATCACACATGGCTACGGCCATTTGTCGAAGTGGCAC
>OMOT01055049.1:9134-29752 GCA_900312575.1 Acanthochaenus luetkenii
AGCTAACCGTACATGCTAACTTTAAAAGGGACAATTCCTGTGTGTGACTGGAGTTTTTCAGTGCTTTTATCACATTATGAGATATATATATATATAGATATATAGATAATGGTATTTCAAAGTAAAGTAAAGTGTGTGTGTCTCTCTCTACCGTGTATGATTCCACCAGCACGGTAGTCTCCAGCGCCAGCTTCTGCTCCTGTTCGATGTTGTAGCCCACGTAGCACATGTTCTCCTTCATCATGCGCACCGTCTCAAAGTCTGCAGAGTGGTTGAAGGCGTAGCCCCTCAACAACAACAACTGGACCAAGACAGAGGGGAAGAGGACAGTGGGTGAAGGACGGAGAGGAGAGAAGACGGAGAAGTTCAATGTGGGGAGGAAGAGGAAACAAAAGCAGAAAATGTAAGGAGGGTCAGAAGCGGCGATACATATTTTTATTCATTAAAATATCCAACGTGTATAATTTTTTTACATCAATATTTTTTGGCACAATTAATTGTGCATGGTTAGTCGAGACAACTGTTAGCCTCCATCTCACGCCAGTATTGTTAGTGTTTCTCAAAATTAAGACATTTCCCATAAACCCTTTCTTGTCATAAAGAGGATGTTGCTACTTGTCCCCCCTTCCCTAACATTTTGCCTTCTAATCGATTTGTTTGCGCCGCTCATTTTTACATTGGGTTTGTTGTGTCCTTTGTTATGCTGTAACACACTTACATTATGAACTGGTTTTGTCGTACGCTGACAGACTCTAAATTAAAGGGACACGTCCCATTCCATGACCCTCTGACTGGATACCTTGATGAGGTAGCGGGTGATGTCCCTGCCTGCGATGTCCAGGCGCCGCGTCAGGTGAGGCAGGCTGAAGCCCTCGTACACTGGACAGATGTGCGTTACACCATCGCCCGAGTCCACCACCACACCGGTCAGAAGGCCTAAAACACCACACACACACACACACACACACACACAGAGTTAATCATCTACAATTCTACATAGGTGGGTGTGTCTGTTTGTGTAGGACGTTCATCCAATGTGTGCTTTGGGCTACCGGCTGTTAGCCTTGTTGGGTGGGTAAACACACAAAAACTGGAAAGATAACACATCTAATGTAACAATTAACATAATAACTGCTCACTGGTTGGTTATTAACTTAACAAACCAAACTGTAGGGCAGTGAACAGACAGGGCTGTTTGTTGTTAGTAGGTGCAAATACTTCAGTGTTTATTTGATCCTGCTTGGAGTACCAGATGGGTGGGGTTTAAGACAGATAGCGTTAGGTTAAGGTGTCAGTCACAGAAACATGTTAAACTGACATTCCTGAGATTGTCTAAACGTTCTGCCATTAATTGTATTACCATATGTGGCAAACCCCAGGCATCTGGCTTCTAGGTAGTCTTTGCAAAAACTATTTGACCAAGGTGTGGTAGTGAAACAATGCATTTGTCACACAAGAAAATTCTAATGATTGTGGGTAACAAACCACAGGAGTGGTAAAGGGGACTACTCACCCAGTAATTAGTAACTAATGGCAATTACTGAAAATGTACTAGTAATTACAGATATAACCTTGGTATTACCCTGTCATCAAGCTATGGTAGTGGTACCAAACTTGTTTTCTATTTAGTTTAGATGTTTTTTTAGTCTGCATTCACTTAAATGCTTTTCTCTGACATGCAACTTCATTTGTAAGGGATTCTGCAGAATACAAGAACACGTTGTTCAGGAACACATCTGAAACGCTTTACTTACTAGGAAGAAAACCGTTTTGTGATGTGGAAATTGCAGTAGTCAAATGTTGCAATTTTAATGTTTTATTAGTTGTGCATGTCTGTCTTCATACCTTGAGCATACAAAGTCAGCACAGCTTGAATAGCAATGTAGACTCCTGAAAACTGGTAGGTCTCAAACATCACCTGCAGGAGAGAGTGGGCAGCGTGAGATGGGAACAACTACTGTTTTTTTATCGATTAAAAACAAACAAATACAAACAGAATGTCTGGAAACACATGAACACAATTAGCTCAGTAGCTCAATACAAAAGCAATAGACATAGTATTGGCATCACTTCACTTCCTCTGCATGGGGATTAACCGAACTAATCAAGACAGGAAAGTATCAGCCACTTGTACTGTTTTAGCAGACAAACTGATTTTGGGAAAAGAGACTCCAAATTATGCACCAAGAAACAAACACCACCAACACACCTCGATGATTTTCTCACGGTTCTTGGTGGGGTTCATGGGCGGCTCGGTCAACAGGATCTTGCAGTTGCGCGAGTCGATGTTGAGCTTCTCGGGACCGAAGGTGTAGTCCCACAAGTGTTTCATGTCGTCCCAGTTCCTGACGATGCCGTTCTCCATGGGGTAGTTGACCTCCAGCATGGAGCGCAGCTCGCTGGCCTCGTCCCCCACCATCAGGTCCTGCAGGGAGGGGTCAAAGGGCAAAGGTCAACAGAGAGGTAAATAGTAGGGCTGGGTATCCCACGATGTTTTTATTACCCAGGTTTAATATCCAGGTTCTGATCAGTCATTGGGAATAGGGATGAGCACAAAGTACAGGTTCTGATAAAACAATACTTTGTTCAATACTTTTCCTTGTTAAAAGAAAGCACACTGCATTACAAGATAGTGAGTTATTTTCTCTGTAACATTTATACATGTCATCAGATTAAAATAGAATAATACCACACTTCTTCAATAAAAAATACCAATAAACTACAGGACAATTCTGAGTTTTCATTGTAAGAATTAAACATTTTGAGGCTTCAGTAGAATCAGTATTGGTACCAAAAAACAATACCAGGACATGATGGGAGGTTAAAATGGTCACCATCAGTTATTGATAAAAGGATATTTTTGATTCATGTGAATGGTAGACTGTGATGTAGATCAATCCACAGTTGTTGTTTTTTTAAAGAACAAAAAGGTATTAAGCTATAATAGATTTCAATTAAAGTTTCTGTTTCAGAACAATAAAACAATCAAAGCTGATTACGTTTTTGGTCCCATTTTCATTCATGGTAAATTATTTTTCTTTTACGGTTTTCTTTTTGTTCCTCAAACCGGTTCGAAGCCCTGCTTTCAAATAACCAACTTGGCCAGCAGGTCTTGGGTCTTCTTTAATTTGAATAGGTAAAAGCAGACTAACTGGATGGCCGAGCTTTCACTTGCCCCAACTATCAAGATGACAACTGCATTCGTGTTCATAGAACATACCCAAAGCAGCTCTTCACTTTTAAACTCAATTATCCAGCATGCACAACAACCAGTTTCCATGCATTCACTCTTGGAACCACTCTTGTTTCTCTCTAGCTACAGCAAACAGTCATTTTAGCACCATTCACCAAAATGCAAAGCAGCCTGGCAATGTAAACCATTGGGTTAGCTTAGTGTTAGCCACACAGTCAAGCATCTCACATTTCACATTGAGACATCAAAAGCCTACTGAAGGCAGCCATTTTATGAGTTCACCCCGTGTGCTTTGGCATTAACAGAGTACCAGTTGCTGGCATCTCCTGCATATGGTTTAAATTTCCTGAAAACGGTTGTGGTTATTATCAGTCCTTAAATAGCATGTGGACTGAGGAGGGGTAGCTGTCATGATGCGCTAGCAGAACATCAGTGGCTTGGAGAATGGAACTGGTCCAAAATCTCTTTTAGCACTCCATCAATAACAGCTGGCCTATGATTCACCACAGCCATTTCTGCAACACTTACTGGAGGGCTGCATTAGTGTAAAGTATGCATCAGAAAGTATGTGTATTTATCGGCCCGTCTGCCTGCCTCTTCTTAGGAGAACAATACTCAATACCCCAAATCACAAATAGGGTAGAAGAATGAAAGTCATGTGAGTAGAAAAGATATGATTACAAATGAAGACAGGACAACATCTTTTTTTAAACAAAAAACTAAGAAAGATTACTAATTTTCAATCAAGATCCAAACACATCATAAATCTCCATAGCAGGCAATGACAGGAGCCACACACCAACCTGCACTCACCATCTTCTGGGCATTCTACTTCATCATGGGGGGGACAAAACATGGAGGACGAGGGTAGATTTTAAAAAATGAGAAAATAAATAACAGAGTTGAACAGGAGAAAGAGATAGGATTCATGCTTAAAAAAAATTCTGACTGTCATCTTTACACAAATGCATGGGAGATGGGGGCTTGTTTGTACTAGCATGACCTCTAAAACAAGCTGGTGTAAATGACAGTTTTTATGGTGACAGGGTTTGTTTTTATCAGAACTGAATTAGGGAAAGGTGCCTCTATGTTCTCTGCTCCCTCCTCATGGACCTCACTGCAAAATGATTTAAAGCTGCAAGAGTTGGTCTCTCTTGGTGAGATTACACTGTTAATGAAGGATCTTGTGGCAGATTCAATAAGTAGCTGTCTGTACTTTGTCTAGTCCAGATTTAAATATGCTTGCCCATGGGCAACTGTGTGACTGGACAACTGCTTACATCGTTTTTTTTACTTTGACTTTAATTGTGTCTTGCTTTTTAAATTGTGGTTTGTAGCTTATACTGTTTGTCTTGATGATGCTTTCTTGGCACAGGCCGCCTGGAGACTGAGATAAAAAATCTCAATAGACTACCTGGTCAAACAGATCATTCCAGGAACATGAAGGGGACCGATCCTTACCTTGATCTCAATATTTCCCACTTTGTGTGTGGAGCGAATGATGGGCCTCCCAACAAGCGCAGGGAAGATGTGCTCGGGGAAGTTGGAGCCTGCATAGCCACACTTGACAAACTACAAGAGAGGGACAAGGAGACCAAAACAAAGAGGAAGTGATGAGGAAATACTTAGGCACGTATACACGTATACACGCTATGCAAAACAGCAACACAACTTGGTGGCCGTCTTGCTGGTAACAGTGGTCTTAATTCAGGTGTTCAGGCTGATTTAAAAATGTAAACATCAGCCCCACACTGCAATAAGCTTCATGTGTAAATGTCTATGGACCTATGTGGCCAGTAGGTGCAACTGCAGCACATTGCTATAAAACTTTTATTGTACGGGGTGTTCAAAAGTAGGTATAAAATGTTCATGAAGAATAATAATTATAATAATTAGGGCTGTTCGATATGACGATATATATTCTGGGACGATAGAAAAATGTCTACTGTCGTTTCTATCGCCATTGTCACCAAAAAGCAGCAGAACTACTTTACGGATGTACTTTGTGTCATTCCCGACCCCGCTTTACGTTTTCTACACGTGGACTGGAATAACAAAGAAACACGGAGGAGTGACACAGACACAGAATGAAACTCTATTGTAGGCCTGTTCGATATGACGATATACAGTATATTGTGGGACGATAGAAAAATGTCTATCGTAGGTATTTTTCTCGATCGTTTCTCTCGCCATTGCCGCAAAAAAGCAATCCAAGAATTGGTATTGTAACTGAAACATCTCTAACCGAATCTATATTGAATAGAAAATGTAATCGGGACCAAGTGAATCGGAATCAATTGAGGAAATCAGTGGCGATACCCAGCCCTAGATGCATGTGGTTATTTTGTATCGACAAATTCTTCATCAAATTTACAGAAAACGTACTATATTGTGATATATACAGTATAGTTATCGTGGTATGAGATTACCCATATCGTGATAGAAGATTGTCCATATCGCATAGCCCTAATAATCATAATTAAAACCAAAGCTGCATTATTTGTCATTTGTAGCTTAGTCTTTAAAAAAAAAAAAAGTAAAAAAAAAACATCTATTCATTCTACAAATTAATCGAGTTAATTCCAGGAAATAACACATTAGTAAGACTTCTGTTCTCACTTGCGTAAGTGTTCAAATCAGTTCCCATAATTGTAAACACGTTCTTGCTGTCACACACACAGTGTTGCACGGCCATTTGTCTGCATTGATTTATGCATATGAAAATGTACTTTTGAAACACTGTGTATATACTGTGTATACAGAGTTAGAGAGGACTAGTGTTCATAGTGTTACACTGACCCTTTATACTGCATGTGCGATTCTGCTGTCCTTGTACCATGTGTATCAAACCTGATTATCGGCACATACATACATGCCTCACAGAGCATGACTTCAGACCTTTTCCAAACAGTCAGTGTTCACTGGTAAATTCAGTACATATTGTCAACCAAGCAGCACTTACTTGAATACAATTTCAGCTGTTAGAAGTTATGTGCATTGCTTGTTATAACCCTCCACCGTGAATTTTGGTGGAAGAAAATTGTAGGAGTAACAGGTGAATCAATGATATTCGTTTCAATTTTATTCAAACCAAGTGATGCTTGATAAATCATCTCACGGAACTGATTCACCCTCCACTGTGAACTTTTGACAAATTTACCAGTCGACCCAAATTATTCGGACATCTTAAGTCATACTTTGCAAGTACGTGCGTTTGCCACTGAACAGAGCGACTTTACATTTTTGCAGTAGAGTTTGGTGTGACCTTCTCTCCCATAGTATAAAGACAGAAAGAGCACAGCGCGCATCAGGGCTTAGACAATGTAGGTGTATTAGTGAAATACATGGCTGTGGTTCACAGTCTATTCTCACTTCCTCTTGACATGCAATTTCAACCTTACAGGCGGGTTCTTTTTTTTGCCTTTACACAACGCTCTTGAAAACGTTGCACCCCAAAAAAAAAGCATATTAGTCACTAACATGCTGAGCCAACATCCTCTGACTGCTGAGGTGGTTTAGAAAGGAAGTCCCTGCACTCCAACAGAGGTTACTGGGCTGAAAGGGCTGAATCCTCAACAAAAACACAGAACAACTCACAGTATGTGAAACTGCATATTTTGTCCACAGGTCACAGTAGTTGGTAAACCCCACCAGCCTCTCACCATATTTACCAACCAGCTAGGTTTTGAGAATAGAACCACTACACAATGGTTGGTCACCTGCCAAAGTCAATAATCTTCCCAGCCACAGTGCACTGGTTAGGGTTAGTAATGTGTGTGCTGGCTTCATTCATTTAACACAGCAATGCTCTGCTTTTCATCCTATGCATTTGTGGGAAACTAACGCGAAGTGGTCTTTCCGAGGCCCGAACACCTTCGGCACTGGTATCCAGGCAGGTGTGGCTAGCTGTCGTACAGGGAAGTGGATAGGTTGTTCCTCAATTAGCTAGGCCTCCAACTAGCTAACGTTGGGCAGCCAACAAATGTTGTCACTGCCGCCAACAAAATCACCCATCGCTCTGGTGCGTTGTTTGCTACACGAATTGCTTTAATGACTGACGCAGTTGCCACTTGACAAGACAGATAATTTAGCGAACAAAAGACTAATCTTAATTAAAAACGCTACAAACTAGCTAGCTAGCTACCTTAACGTTAGCTTCCTATCTGTTAAGCAGAACATTAACTATCACTCGACTGCCTCTCTGAGATTTATGCTATTGAGCAAGCTAGCTAGTTGTGTATTTAGCCTTTATCGTGGTGTTTCAGAGCTCCGCCGCTGGCCGTTTCTGTGTCGACCCTGGATGAATGAACACTATCTAGTTCGGCGACTAACAAGCTAGCTAGACGTGGTTGCTTGCGAGCTGCCCAGCCAGTTAAGCTAAGTTAGCTAGCTTCAACGCTTGACAGCACAGCAACTCCACTTCCTGTTTCGACAAACGTTCGACATACCGGCACCGTTTGACTTGGCCGAAACCGGGCTCGGGTCGATAACGTGTCGGATTGCCGGTGGTAAACTCACCCCGGTCCCATTGTCACAGACCACCACTTTCCTTCCCTGGCTGTCCATTTTGTAAAGCCCAGTTGCCGCTGAACCTCCGTCAACTTTCTTGGGCAAGCCGGAAGACACAGCAGCCCGGCCGGGAGGAAGGGAAGGGTACTCATCCGGTGTGCGACAGACAGGGTTCAGGGTCCACATCCGGTGTGCGACAGACAGGGTTCAGGGTCCTCCTCCTAAAAGTTACAAGCCGTTTCTGTTGGGGTCCGTCTTCGAGACCTTTTCGATTGATTGGTTGGTTGGTTGATTGATTGATTTACTGATTCATTCATTCCGTTATTTTTTATTTGTTTGTTTATTTGTAGAAGCAATTTTTAAAGGCGAAGTTCTGGTGATCAAAAACAGCATTTAGAGGGATTCAAATGACATGTAAAACTAATGTTATCACATCTACAGACACCATAAACCAACAGGGAGACGACCCAAAGCAGTCCTCCTGTTGCTCACCAGAGGGCGCCATGCTCCACTTTCAGACTGGGCCTTAACGTTGACAATGTTGGCAGATAAGATAAGTTCATTACACTTCACACCCTGTCTTTAGGTCATCTGTCTTCGTCTCAGAGACCAGTGCATGGATGTGTGGAGGTGTGTTTGAGCTGTGGATGGGTACACAAGACATGGATGTTTGTCATAGATGAAATAATGTTGGTGTGGGGATGAGGACAGTGGAGGGGGCCCCCAGCGTCCCCTCCTGTGGATAGGGCCCATCATTCCTTGCTAAGCCCCTGACTGCCATTGAGCAACAGAGCCAGATAGTCTGCAGCTCATCTCTAGGTGTCATATTAACTTTATATGTTAATGATTGACCTGAAGAAACAATGTCGATCCATTTCGATCAGTGCAATTTAAACCAAAAAAGTGAGTTATTGGAGCAAACACAGTTTCAATGGTTTTATTTTCCTCCGTCTTTCCAAGTACTGCGAATCAGCAAAACTGACAGCAACTGACATTACTCTAACAAAGTTTTATATTTAATGTTATGAAGAAAAAAAACAAGCGAAGAAAAAGAAAACGAGATGATTGTTATCTGAGGGTTAGCATGGAGATGAAAAAGAAGCAGATAACCAGCTCGACTGGTTTAGTCTACAACCAGACAAGAAAACTGCATACCAACTGAAGAAGAACGCAGGTCACATGTTGTGTTTTGCAAAGGCGTGAAAGAGAAAAGCCTCCTTGGATTAAATAATTCAAAGGTAAAGATTGAAGTATGACCGACCCACAAAAATGCCAACTTTGTTAAAATTTCACATGTGGAAAATATTCTTGCATAGTTTTTTAAATACCTTGTCAAGCGAGTGGATTAAAATATTCAGTATCTTCACAAGGGCCCCTTGTTTCCTTCATCCAGGCCTTACATTCACTCAGTCTCCCAACTCATTAAAGCATATTTATAATACATACATGGATAAAACAATAAATAATAAAATAATTTAAGTTTAGTGGTGTGTGTGTGTGGGTCACTTTCAACCGAAACAAACCACAACACACATCAAGGACAATTGTATTCGGTGTGAAACAAAGAAAACAAGATCAGTGTAAATTGTAAGAATAGCTGGATTTGTGTAGCAAGGTTCGTGTCAATTGGACTTGCAGTGTAGGAGTTAGATAGATAAGATACGTGATTGTCCTCCTTAGAGGACATTTGTTTTCACACACACAAACAGCAAACACAGAGACATGATGTAGTGGTGTCCACCCTGACCGGCCTGGGGTCTGTCACTGAGAAAACTGTGGACCCAGCGGATAAGGAGAAGGGCGGACGGTGAGATGGTGGAGTTTGCTAATCACCAGGTGCCGTTGGATGGTGCTGAAGGCAGAGCTGAAATCAACGAAGAGAACCCCGGCACACCCTGCACCTCAGTGAAGGGGACAGGGTGTGTCGGGTCCCTAGCAGTCTCTCGCTCATTAGAGCGGGGTCGGTGGTGATGAGATGGTGGATTTGATGTCGTCTGTAAGTATTCTCACCCTCTGAAGGGCCTGTTTGGTGTTCATACTGCTGAGTTCCTGTTCGAGTTTGGCCAAACTACTAGAGAAACCCCCTTCAGTCTGTGCAGTAACATGTAGTCCGGCCATGTGGCAGAGACAGCGCTTCTTGCATCCTTACTGTTCCTTAAACATTGTTGAACCTCTGGAATATTTTAATCCTGTATAAATTAGAATAAGTGGTAGATTAAGTATCTAGTGTGTGTGTGTGTGTGTGTAAAGTGCACACATCACTCTAATGTTGGAGAACTGCATTCCTTGGGTATGAGGATGCTTGGGAACATGAGGACCTTGGCCTGCATAAAAGACAGGTCAGGCAGGCCACAGGTCAGCCTCCCAGCCTCCGCACTTAGCTCTTCATCCCGTGGAGGTTTCCTGCCCCCAAACACACACACACACACACACACACACACACACAGAGCTAGAATGAGTATTTAAACATGAAGATATAGGGGGAGGAAAACAACGGGTTGCTGAATAATCAATACAGCAGCAATACCTTTTATGTGATTATATGGAACTGTTTCAGATTATTACTTTGAATAAGAATAAAATAGAAAATAAAACAGTGTGCTGTATATGAGCATAACACCTGAGCTGACCTAACTGAAGTGCTGGTCTTCTCTGCAGTGGACATAAGGCGATTGAAGGTGTCCTCTAGGTGGCAGCTGCTAGCGCTGGTTTCCAGTTTGGTGACGGTCAAATCATACAGGTCAGGGTCAACTCCTTTACATGTGTGTAAAAAACACATGGGCAAACACATACAACACACATGTTAGAAGATGGACAAAAGCACACATTAAGTGTTAAAGAGGACATATACACAACATTGGAGTTAGCTATTACATTTGAATTACAGCATGCTGCATTGCTTGATAGATATTTCTTTACGTACTCTTAAATGTGATCTTAAATCTTGATACGTGCAACTAAAAATACCAATGGCGGGCATGAAGATTTATAATCTATCAGTCTTGGAGAGCGCAAACCTCCGTCAACGCTGAACAATTCACCAAGTTGCTGTTACACCCTAACACATCATCCCTATCACTTGAAATTTAGGGTAAATTGATGTGTTGACCCTGCAAACATCCGCTTAGGATTTGGAATCAAGTCTCTATCCCGGTTAGTTTCATAGTTATGGCTACAAAAAACAATAATGATCCAATAGTGGAAATCTGACCTGTCCAGAATATTTCATGGTAATTTTTGAGATATCCTGCTGACAGACAGACTAACAAACTAACTAGCGGGCAAAAACATAATACCGCCTTGGCGGAGGCAATGAAAGATAACAAAGCAATGTGTACTAGTTATACAAGCATGGGCAGTCAGACGTTAATGCTGATACTCATCTATACAAACAAATGGCAGGTATTTCTGATGACGCACCGAAACGTTACAAAAGGGATAAGGCATCCATTGTGTGTTTTTTCCCAAACTGTGGCGGAGTTGTGGCTAAAACACAAATGTACCCTAAGGGGTTCAAAAGAGTACTACAAATAAAAAGTATTAAAAAATAAATGCTGTTCTCCTTTCATGCTGCCAAGAAAAACATTCTAAGGGAAACCCTGATGTAGACTAGGGTTGCATGATATTGACACGAAATCTCATTTCAATCAATATTTTTGCTGAATATTGTGAATTGTCAAACAATTTTCTTGGAACAAGTGATACTACTGTATATTGAAATAAGAGGCATCAATCCACTAGTATCAAACTGTCACTGAATGATGTAAGATGGGGGAAATGCAGTGAGACACTCACTTACATACCCCACGTGAAGGAGTGACTACAATGTCTTCTGTAGACACTAGACAGAGATGCACATTTCTGCAGTGCAGTAACACATTGCTGACCTGGTGGAGGGCTGTTGCTACGGCTACTGCTGCTGGTTCCACTCTTCTCCACAGGGCCAAAATAATCCAGGTTGAGTGCAGAGCAGCCTGTGCTAGCAAGGGAGACAGGGGGTGGGGTTAAAGGTTAACTTAATGTATTTTTCCTAAAAGGAGAATGGGCCAAACTCTCCCATTGTTGTTTTCCCCCTTGTATAGAGACAGTAGGAAAGGTGAGAGGGAGACAGAATAAGGGAGACACAAGAGAGGAGGATAAAACGGCGATGTGCGCAGCATGCAAGGCTTTAGTTTGGAGGAGTGGAACTAGTGTTGCCAAGAAGCTGCCATTGCTCTTGAAATTGCTTAATGCAATACTAAGTTGCTGCTGCAATGTGAAGCCTACTAGTTTGAACTTCGTTTTTGTTTACTGTGTAGCTGCTGCTCTTTTGTTTAAACTGTAATTGTAATTCTGTAAGTTGATCTTGCACTACTGTTTCATACTGTTTCTGTACTACCGGTATTTAAAAATGTAAATGTATTTTATTTTACTAAATTGTGGCTGCACGTTTTTAAAGGATTGTTATTTATTCCTAGATTTATTTATGCATGTTATTTTTCAGTTATGACTGACTGTCAAACTAGATAATAAAATAAAGTTCTATGGCTTTCATTCTCTGTATATTTGTTTACATTTTACAAAGGGTTTAACCTGAGTCAGGCCATACAACAATGATGGTCATATCACATCCATACAGGTTTAGTTAGTACACAGCTGTTACGACTATATGTTTGTATTTTATTTTATTATTTTATTCATACACTGGTATTGGATAAAAGTTAAAAGTATAAAGTTCAGGCAGTTCTGATGTCATGACTTCCACCTTGAGTAAAACTAAAAATTGTTGTTAAAATCAAACTCTCAGAAATGGCCCGCTCCATGTTAAAGTCCACCCTTTGCCCTACTGAGCAAGTGCCATATTTTACAACCCCACAGACCAAATTTCTAAATGGGTGGAGGCAGTAGTTCAGGAGGTAGAGTTCCCGCCCAGCAACCGGAAGGTTGCAGGTTCGAGTCCAGCTCCTCCCGGGGGAAATAAAATCTGTCAGTGTCCTTGAGCAAGACACCTAACCCCAAATTGCTCCCGTTGAGCAGGTTGGCGCCTCGCATGGCTGCCTCCGCCAACGGTATGACGACATGTAAGTGTCTGCTAAATGCCGTAATGTAATGTAAATTGGCATACATGAATTAAACAAACCAATTGAAGAGAAAAGCAGAGCGAAAAGAAGCAAACTTGAGCCAATAGGATCAACAGATTTATTTCAGTATTTACAAGGGATTCCCCACAAGTGCTAAATGCATTTAATTAAATCTGGCTTCAAGCAGTAAATCTGAAAATTAAATTGGGATTTAAAGTTTTGTCCCAAAATTTAATTTTGGACAATTTGAACACCTTTTAGAAAACGATCGCTGGCACAAAGGCACAACTCATTATGAAATACAACTGTAGACCTGTCAAATGAAGAAAAGGTCATAACATCAATAAATTCACTGAGAGAAGCTTGCTTCATACAGAATAACATTTTATATTTACATTTTAGGCATTTAGCTGGCACTCCTATCCAGAGTGACTTACAATGAGTGAGTAGGTTCGGTGTCTTGCTCCGGGACACTTCAACAGGACACATGGCGGTTGAGGGACAAATTCCTTTTTTTAAATTGAATTTACTGATGTTATGGATTACTCTTCCACATACATGCCCATGGGAGATGCGTTTAATCTGGGGACATACCAGTCACAATTTGGGTTGTTTCGTAACATTATTTCCCAGGAAATGACATCCTCCGGTACAACAGGTGTAGCAGGTCCTGCAGATCCTTTTCACCATGCTAATATATGTTTCAGTGCATAGTAATTCTCTATTTCACCTGAAAATGTTCTCTGGATGTCAAAAATATATAAAATAAAATAGCAGCAGCTGACCACTAATACAATTTGTTCCCCACTGTTCTGGAAATCTTGTCAAACATACATATATTTTCTGTCTAGCGTAACATTATCCCCAACATGGTAATTTTATCACAGAGGAAATCGACAGCAAATAAACTGCATTTCTTGTTCTTGTTTTAGCGGTTGCTTACACAGTGAGCACAGTTCAACATTAAGTTCAAGTTCAGTTCTTTTGATTTATTAGTGAATGTTCCATCCTTGTGAACTTCGTGAAAAATACGAGTACCGGTAAATGTGTTTGACTTTATTGCTGCAATCACCAGCACCTAGAGAGAAAACACTGCTCGCTGTGCACACTTTTTTAGTTTGTTCTACTGAGCACCCCTCTGTTACGTGGTCGCTTTTGAATTAATTCCTGTTATGTATGCATGTTTTATAATTTTATCACTGAAGTCTTTTCTTGGCTGGGTTGTTGATGTCATTGTTATGCTGGAGCAAATTAGCAAAATTCAAAATAGAATTTGACCATAATTAAGTAATTACATGGGTCACTGCAAATGAAAAGCAGATGCAGATTATTTTAAGAAAGTGTGAGGATCAATCGGAAATGACATTTGGAGAACCAACCAGATAAAAGGAGTAGACGTTTGTATTTGGGGAGGACAAGCAGGGAAACGGAACAATTACAAAGGATCACAGGAGGAAACAATTTCAGAGCGCCTCCATTAAAGCCAAACGTTATAGTGATGTCCACACCTGTGGACTCAGCTACAAGTCTTTCCAAAATAAATGGTAAAGATTGAATAAACTGATTGAATAAATAAACAACATAGGCATTTATCAGTACCCAGGATGTGATGCACTGTAACAATCAGTTGTAACATGATCCAGGAGCATTCACACAGAAGCCCAGTTCAAATGTCAAAAGAACATACTAACCCACATATGGTGATGGATGACATCAGCTTACACCATTATAAATCTAGAGCCATGAGACAGGCAGCACCATTCGCTGGCCACATAACCTAAATGTTACAGGGTTGAGAGTGACTGCGGGTATATCAGGTACACAGCTCCCATCACGTTTCACTGAATTAGGCCCACAACAGCTCCAGAAGGCTCATCAGTGACTTCTGGTGTCCCAGAACCCTCCTCCTCCATGCCAAACACAGCTTACACTACCCTGTACCTACGATTAGGCTTATCCCTAGTGGCCAACATCCCCCCTTTCTAAACTTGCTACTGGTCTCAACAATCATAGTCTAAAGGGGCGGCAGATCCTTCTGGCTTGAAACAACCTGCTCAGCAGTTCAGAAACTGAACTGTATCAGCAAACAATACCCAGAGCTGAGAAGAGTGTATGACTACCCACTCAGGCCACTATAGAGATACTGTTATATCACACTTTCCCAATTCATCCAAGATAGAGTTTCAGATTTTGTACCCCAAATGATATCCTCCCTTTTCAGCCAGAGCACCCGTACTACTAACAAACTATATATCAGCTAGCATGCAACAAGCTAAAGCTAACAATCCAACATATCAACATGCTAACTAATCAAAATGCCAGCCAACACCCTACAAACAAACAGTGGCCCAGCAAGCAAGCTACATCCTTACCCTATAACCAGTGTTGGGGAAAGTAATTAGTTACTTTGAGTTAAGTTACAAAGTTAATCTTTATTAAAAGTAACTTGCTTGAGTACTTTTGTGTTACAACAATAACATTTCACGATACACAGCATGTCTGTCTATGGCTCGACAAATATCCGCCCAACGTCTTCCACTAACTGTATCACTTCACCCCAGCTCAACAAGGTACCGGTAGACTGTTTGGTCCAAAGAATGGACCCTCGTCATGTTGTTTCAGCATCACTTCACAGGGGGTAGATGAGGTAGCCAGTATTGGTCTGAGGTCCTTCTCAATTGGAGGATCCCCAGTGAGGCAGGGAATGTAAAAAATACTGTTTTCAACTTTCCAAGTAAAAGGGACAGACTCAGCATTCTTAAAATGACTGGTAAAGGTGCACCACCACTTTGCAGACAAAGTGTAAATGTGATTACTCTCACGTACTATGGTTGTGTATTGTGCAATGGGTAGAGCATGGCACTAACACTGGCAGGGTTAGGGGTTCCACTCCCACAGGGACCACCAATTAATAAAAAAATAGTACTGCAAGGTGCTGTGGTTGAACAAATCCACCAAATGGCATGTTATGCTAATTTGATGCATACTGAAATGAGCATTTTCTTTATGTTAACCAATTCTGGCCATGCTACTTGATTCAAAAGACATTTTGGGGGGAAAAACACATCCAGACTTGGCAACTTACAAAGAGCCTTGCAAACGTGAAATTAATCAAACATCCCCCTCCCATATCATTTTGTGTTGTACCGTAGTTAATATGCAAATACTTCAGAAGCACCACAGTACTAAATCCTTGTTTTCAACGGCCTCCAATAATACAAAGTGTGCGCACTTTAGGATGGATACCCGATACTAGTATTGGTTTCGCCCAAAACAACTGGAATTGATCAATACTGAGATAAATTCTGATTTAAAAGTCACAGCAGGAAACGAAGAGACAGAGAAGTAGCTGAAGGAGGGAAAAGAAGGAATGTGGTACAGTGTTTCCTCTATAATTGTTGTGTAACAGTTGTTTTTGGTTGCACACCTGTCCCTCTTTTGGGTCTGGTGCACAGTACATCCCTGAAACTATTCTTATTTGGATAAATCATGACAAGAACACTGGGTTTACTTTGTGATCTTTGAGGGAAATTGAGCTAAATCACAATGTTTTGTTAATTTCACATTCTCTCTAGCAATGGTGGTATTTTTCTTGCAGTGGTGGCCGACTACTGCAAAGTGAATGGAGAGGAAACACCGAGTACAATAAGAGAACCAGAAAATGTCCAGGCAAAATGGGAGCGAAGAGGAGCCCAGAGTAAAAGCCCCAGAAGGTTTGGTTGAGCAGAAGAAGCCAGGTAGGGGATGGACGATAGTCTATTTCCAACCCCAGGAGTGAGGGGCTCATCGGGGGGACGTACCGTCCAGAGAGTTGGTAAGGCCACTGTTACTCCAGTCCAGCTGGCTAGAAGGGAGCGACTCCTACAGAGGGAGGAGTAAACAACATTTAAATTGGCACGTCAGGCATTTACCCTTTTCTTCTTACTACTGCTTTTCTTATTTTTGTCTTTCAGTGGTTGTTTTCCAAATTAGCTAAACAAATCAATATAGTGTTTTATGGCTTATGAGGTAATGCTTATGAGTTTTGCCAGTGTGAGCTCCTCAGGCAGGACAATCCAAAGCTCAAGTGCCTGGATGGCAAAGGCTCATTTACCGGCATTGAGTCTGTGGAGGGGCCCCGTCTGTCCTGGGGTCCTGGAGGTCCTTGTGCTGTGACCACTGGAGAACCGACAGCCGGTACAGACTCTTTGGTGGGCTCCAGCATTCCCTGATGAGAAATACAAACGGGACGGGAACTCAATAAAAGCAGTAACATTGGGGTGGGAACACCACTGTCAATGGTCAGAGCAATGGGAACATTTAGACAGACCATTCTGTGCAGTCCCACAGTGCATGTATGGTAACCAAACCCTTTGTCTTCCTACTGAGGCTGTCAACTTGTCCTGTCAATAAATACATCTTTGTTTGTCTTGTCTTCTGTCACGTATTTTTGTTGTTGTTTGTAAGAAACAAAATACATGACCATTGAAATCCATTGTCTTAAAACAAAGTTGCTTTTCTGAACTACTCATCACAAAAATTTAACATTTAACTCTGGGTATCAACAATACTTTTAGCTTGTGTATAACGTGAACTACATGAACCTTAGACGTTTTTAACAGAAGATATCTGCAACAGCAGGCCATATTTTGGAACGCTACTATTAACGCCAATACATGGAGAGCAAGCTCTGGTCTGCAGTTCTTTCCCCGCTACACTTTGCAATGACGTTTGCGATAACTGGAAATAGGTACACAGCAAGGCTGTCTGCTTTTTCCTCCACTCAGCCTATACTAAAACCAAATTAATTTAGTTCATGTTTCCCTCGGTTTACTCACCAAGCTAGATGCAAAAGTAGGCACAACCACCGGCTGCCTCTTCAGGCCAGTGAACACCTGTCACAAAGCAAAGGCACACAACATCAGAACAGTCCGTTAAAACACATTAAGACTTCACAATTTAGGCATTGTAATGTGATATGATGCGAAACCATAAAACTTCCAATAATGATGGGTCCTTTATTCACCTCGACAAAAGAGAGCACCAGGCCTTTATTAGAGACAGGCTATTCTTTCTTTTGGCAGGTCCACACTACCTGGAATGCCTTAACGTAATTGAATTTACCGCTATTCTGTGAAGAATTGTGCTGTTCAAAATTATACTATTTACTTTTTAAGCCTATAGCTTAAGAATATTACTGGTATATGCAACTGATGTCAGATAATACTACTAATAATAATAACAATAATAAAGAAATCGCGCAAAACTACTAACAACTATATCAAAACATTAGATTTATTGTTGGTAACATACTGGAACGTACGGGTCAGCAGTCTTGCACACAAAGCATCATTGCACAAAACAGAATGAAAACGAAAACTGCCAAAGGCACAAAAGTTATTCAAAACAAAGACTACCAGGAGCAATGCTGTATAATGCAATATTATAGTAATATTAATGATATTTTAGGCTATAAATATTGTGTGGATTTAGACTCCTTTCTGACAGTTCTGCCATATTGCTTTTATTGCAGACTGGCCTTTATTTACATGTACACACAACATGGTGATTCCTATGTTTTGCCAAACTCACAATGTTCCTTGTGTCCACACCAAGGCACCCGAGCAGAATCCCGTTAGTATGGGAACCACCCCACTGAAACTGGAGGCCAACTGCATTGTGGACGTCCTGGTGTTGCCACCACACGCCCCACTGAATCCTGTGAAACAGGGAAATTGTGAGAAAAAGACAAATTGTGTATTCCCAAGCAGTGTGTGGCCAGTACTGTGAAGTGTTTTTCCTTGGATTTTCTGTTGATGAAGTTTGAGTTTCTGTAGGTGGCGCTCTTTTCCATCTCTTCAGCCATGCTGGCTATCACTGCTCATGCTAACTACCCAGTTCTTCTATTTATATTATTTATTTATTTTAAATGCTGTTGCTGCTTCTGGTAATAAAACCATGAGGCAGAGGATTGTTCTTGGAAAAGACCAACCATACTAGAACAGAAAATGTAAAAGCGTTCATGAACTGGCTATAGGTTGAATCATTATTATGTTATACCAATCAGCGATTGAGTAACAGAACTGATGTTTTTTAATATGAAAAAGTAATATTACTTTAAGTTAATAACTTTATTGTCGCATACACAGTGAAATCCCCCCTCTACATTTAACAATCACGAACCCCCCCCTCGGATACACACATAAGTGACACATGCACAAGCTGGAGGGGCCGCAGCAGAGGGCAGCCATATACAGCGCCCAGGGAGCAAACATAGCAGTCATAATCACCACCCTAGGTCGGGGGGGTCATTCTTACCACGGAGCTCTCTCCGACAGTTGCTGCTGTCCTGGCCTCTCCTCTTCCCCATCCTCAGGCTGGTGTGGGGCCTGAAACAGAGCACTGAGGCTGGGCACCTCCTCCTCACCTTCCACTGCTGGGACCACCAACACAGGGAAACTGGCCAGGAGAAGCCTCTGGGCACAACAAAAACAGGGTTCATTTAGAATATATATTATTTAATTTAAATTTATCGGCCTTCATTTATTAATTAATGACCTATTGCTTGACTTTAAGCTTTTATAAGTTATTGTTTTATCGTCTGTGAAGTACTTTACAAGTCTGTTTTGAAAGTGCTATACAAGTCAAGTTAAAAATCTAAATAAATGTTTGTGCTAATAATAACAATTATTAATAATACTTATTATCCTCATCAGCAAAGACAGTTTTCAGTAAAACTCCTCCCACCTGCCAGCTGCCGCTCTTGGAAACTCCATCTCGTCCCGACCGCTCGCGCTCCTCATCAGTCTGCTCACTACTGCCTTCCTCTCTGAACTGTGCCCATGTTTTCCCCTCCACCTGAGCCTTCTGGTCCCTGAACTCCCCCCAGCATCCCTCTCCATCCCCCTCTAAGGATGCTGAGCAGAAGTCTGCAAAGCTGTCACTTGGCGGGAGGCTCCCTACATCCCGCTCCCCTGCATCAACTGTTTGGACACAGTCTCGGTCCCTGTGATGCTCAAAACTACCCTCTTTGAAGTCGGCAAAGCCGTCCTCCACATATGTCTCAGATTCCAATTGGTTGGAGGTAGAAAAGGTTTCCTGAGTCGCAGACTCCGATCGGTCACAATGATGAAGACACTCCTCTGCCTCAGACTGTGATAGGCTGAGATTTGCCACGCCATGGTTGACAGGAGAGTCCGCATTCCTGAAGTTTCCCAATTCCTCTTCCTCCTCGTCAGTCTCGTCTTCAAAGTCAGTCTTGTCTTCCTGAGAAGGAGGGGATGAACGGCTTGGGACAAAGTCCTCAGAATGACCCTCTGGAGACACAACGTCACTGAATGATGCAAAGTCCTCACTGACAGACTCATACAAACTGCCTGTGTGAGGAGAGTGTTTCTCCTCTCCATCTTCTCTGCTTTCCTCCGATTCCCTTTCCTCCTCTAACTCTGAGGTTTGTGAAGAATTGGCATTTAGGCTGGTACTTTCCCATTGACTATCCCCAGGCTTGCCTAGCTCCTCTTCCCCAGGATGGGGCTCTTCAGATGGGAAAGCCAGAGCAGTAGCAGGTTCCTGAGGCTGGTGGTCCTGAGATAGTTGAATGGGCGCTGCATCCCTTTGCTCACAGTGTTTGACCTTAGTGCAATCATTTTCTTTTGCTTTAGATGCACAACAAGACCCGGGCTCAGAGTCCATAATGAGGTCCTGTCCTGAATCACGGAGTTGTTCGCCCAAGCTGTTGGCAAGGTTTGTCCTTCCCGCTCTGCCATCCCAGTGCTCTGCGTCACCCATGGGAGAGAAGCCACAGCACCATGGGTGTGCGGCCTGCTCTGTGAACGCAGTGAAGTCAGCAAACCCTGTTTCCTCCATGGGAGAGCAGG
>OMOT01055068.1:4889-16343 GCA_900312575.1 Acanthochaenus luetkenii
TCTGAGAGCCCCTTCCGTGTTTGACCCTTGCCTGTCTGACTACCCCGCCGTTGCCCAAACCCCTGGCCAACAGAGACCTGGACGACCTGTTTCCCCTGTATCCGGTAGCTGAGCCCAGCCCGGTGCCGGAACCCCTGGTGGGGAGATTTGGGACGGCCCAGCTGGATCCCAATCTCGCCAGCGCGTTGCAGCAGGTCACCGTGGTTGACGGCCGGCTCTTAGACGGGATAAGACACCTATCCGCACCATGGAAAATAAGACCGTAGAAGACTTCTGCCGGAGCTGCCCCGAGTGCCAGCAGGTGGTGTCGCGGCCCACTAATCCCTCTCCCTATAATTTCAATGCCCTTCAGCCGTATCGGGATGGACCTAGTGTGACCGCTGCCGAAAAGTGCCGGGGCCACCGGTACATCCTGGTCATCCTGGACTGCAGTACCTAGAGGCGATCCTGTTATGGACCATGGCCACCAAGGGAGCCGGGAGCTGGTGATGATGTGCTCCCGGGTGCAGATCCCCGACGAAATCCTCACGCATTAAGGAACTCCTTTATGTCCCGGATATTGCGGGACTTATACCGGCTGATGAACATTATGCCCATCCGGACCTCCGTGTATCACCCACAGACTGACGGGCTGGTGGAGTGGTTCAACCAGACCCTCAAGCAGATGCTAAAAAAGGTAATTGAGGCGGATTGGAGGAATTGGGATCAGCTGCTGCCCTACCTGCTCTTTGCCATCCGCGAAGTGCCCCTAGCCTCAACAGGTTTCTCCCCTTTGAGCTCCTGTACGGGAGGAGACCCCGAGGGCTGCTGGACCTGGCCAAGGATGCCTGGGAGCAACAAACCGCCCCTGTCCGGATCGTCATCGAGGAGATCCAGAGCCGCATGGCTCTCCTCTGGCCGATGGTCTGGGAGCACATGGCCACTGCCCAGGCAGCCCAGGAGCGAGTCTATAATCGACGGGCCCAGCCGCGAGACTTCGCCCCGGGGGACTGGGAGCTCGTGCTGGTCCCCACCTCGGATTGCATGTGGCACTGGCCCTACGAGATGATGGAGAAGAAAGGCGAGGTTGTCTATCTGGTGTGACAACCAGGACGACGGTCCCCACTAAGGTATACCATGTTACGTACTAAAAAAATGGGTGGCACGCGAGGTGTTGTGGTCTGCCTCTTCTCCCCAGGTCCCCGCCACAGCCGTGCCAATGGGGGAACATTTGTCCCAGACACAGCAGCAGGACATGAGAGAGCTGGTGGACGGCCATCGGGACGTGTTCTCTGCGGAGGCCGGCCACACAGACCTCATCCAACACTGCATCATTACGGAGCCAGGGAAGAAAGTGAACCGTAGGCCCTACAGAATCCCAGAGGCTAGGAAGGAGGCGGTGCGCCACGAGGTGAGGGAGATAATCCACCATGGGGTGATCAAGGAGTCCCACAGTGAGTGGAACATGCAGGAGGTTCCAGGTATAACGGGGGGTTTATTCCAGGCAGGAAGACACTGGTACAGGGAATCAGGCAAAGGAAACATGCAGACCAGAAAACTACAGGAAAACTAGCTATAGGCATCGACAAAACAAAACAACAACCTAGCCAAGACAGACTGGGGAACAGAGAAGATATACACACTAGGGTTAATGACAGGATAGGACATAGCTGGGGAACCAAGGGGCATGTGGGAAACACACAGGGGCCCTCTGCTGGCCTAAACGGGCAACGGCAGAGGGTAGACAGGGAAGTCCAGGCGGCGTCGTGACACTTCCGGCCACTGAATGACATTTCCAAGTTTGATGCTTATCCCATGCCCAGGGTGGATGAGTTGATCGAGCGGTTGGGGAACACTCGGTACATCACCATCCTGGACCTCACGAAGGGGCACTGGCAGGTGCTCCCCAGGACCGGGAGAAGACGGGACAGGATGTTGTTGAATAGAGTGCTGTTGTGTGACTGTCAGCCTATATGGAATAATGAGCATTGGTGACTACATGTATTACTAGTGGTTTGCAGCACTGTCCGTACCTAAAGCTGTGCGTGTGTATGCGTGTAAGCGTGCACACGTGCGGATGGGTGGTAAAGGTGGCCTGGGTGGGTGTATAACTCGGGCCTGAATTATTGTCCCAGTCTGGCTTTTTTAATCCATTTAACTCCTTCCACCTGTCACTCCTTCCTCACCTGCCTCTTCCCAGCATTCTCCTGATAAGATGATACATGTAATACTAGGCTTGGTAAATGATCGGTTATGATGTCGTCTTGTCCTTGTGTGTAAAATGTGTCGTATACTTACACTAACATTTAAACCCCAACATACAGTATCTTCATATGTTCGTATGAAGTTCTTACAACAATGTGTAACGTTAAACTTAATACCGAGAACGTTTTACAGGACAGAGACTACCAGCAAATTACATCATCGGCAGCAAACAAGACAAGCAGGTTAGCTACCAGAGAAGCGATCCAGTAACGTGATCCATGCAGAGAAAGGAAAGGAAGATGGCGTGGTTTTCTTCAAGCTGATTGGCCAAAAGACTCGACTCGTCTCACTAAAGATGTTTTATTGCAAAGAAGATCACAACATAATACTGTATCTGGTCTCACGGCAATCGATGGGAGATTGCGCTGACTGGCCACAAACCAGGATTGTAACAATATTCTTCTTCTATTAACTCAACAGGAAGTAAACATAAAGGACAGGAAATACAAATAAAAATACAGTACTCAAGAACTACCACTAGGTGGGAGCGAATCTATGAAGAGTTCCAACACACTTCCCCGCTTGGCGTGCATCTCTTGTCAAGTAGGTAGTGTTCGACACCAAAACTTGAAGGATCCAGCTTCAGTTCCTTGGATGCACCGACGAAGTTGGTCCCGCAGTCTGACCTCAACTGCTTGGCGGGCCCTCTGATAGAGAAGAATCTACGGAGAGCTTTGATAAAACTGGAAGAACTCATAGATTCTATCACCTCGATATGGACTGCCCTCGTGCACATACATGTGTATAAGACAGCCAATCTCTTACTGCTGGCTTGACCACCTCTAGCGCGGCGTGTTGTGATCTCCCATGGACCAAAAACATCAAGTCCCACGTAGGAGACTCTGGGATCTGTCTGCAGACGCTCAGCAAGTAAGTCTGCCATCTGTTGATGTTCTATTTTTCTTTGCAGCTTCTTGCAGGTTACACATCTATGAATGTTGCTGTTGATGGATCTCTTTGCACCTACTATCCACAAGCCACTTGCTCGGACGGCACATTCGGTAAGGTGTTTTATGCCTTCATGTTGACCTGGGACAAAGAGTGGATTTGTTTAATCTTTCTGCAGTTTTGATTGAGTGATCCGTTCTCCTACTCTCATTAAACCTTTGTTGTCCATGATGGGATGAAGTTTACGGGGGCTTTTGTTAGGAAGATCTTGCTTCCCTTAGATACATTTGATTTCTTCTGAGTAGATTTTGTGTTGTACACATCTGATCACCATCTGCTCTGCTTGTGTCAGTTCTTTCTCTGTGAGGCCTTTCTTGGTGAGCTCAGGTAATGGGGCCAGCTTGGTTTTGCCGAGGATGAAGCAGATCTCACTGTTACCATCTTGATGCGTGACTTTCAGGTAAGCAACTGCAGCTATTGCTTTAACTGATGCATCTGAGAAGACGAAGAGCTCTGTGCTTTGGACATGTGAGGTAGAGAAGGATGCATAGGAGTGGGGAACATGTAGCTCCTTGAGTTCCTGCAATGAGTCGTGCCATCTTCTCCAAACCACATACATATCCTCTGGGAGGGGACTGTCCCATTGTGGTTCCTGGCTGGGGAGCTCTCTGAGCAGCAGTCTTCCTTCAATTGTCCCCGGAGCTAGGAATCCTAAAGGATCAAACAAGCTGTTTACTGTTGACAGCACTCATCGTCGAGTGAAGGGCTTCTTGCTCTCAGGAACTTGAACATGAATGTATCTGTAATGATGTTCCAGCTCACACCCAGGCTGCACTGAACAGGAAGATCATTCACTGAAAGATCCAGATCTTTTGTCTTTGGTCCTGTCTTCTGCCAAGAAGACATCCATCACGTTAGTTTGGTTTGAAGCTATCTTGTGAAGCTTGATGTTAGATCGTGCGAGCATTTTTCCTGCTTTTTGTAGCACATCGATGGCTTCAGTTTCTGTGGGGAAGGACTTCAGAGCGTCGTCCACATAGATGTCTCTTTCTATGAACTAACGTGCATCGCTGCTATACTCTTCCTCTGCTTCTCTTGCCGCCTTCCACAGTCCGAAGATGGCCACAGCTGGAGAGGGTCTGTTCCCGAAGACATGGACCTTCATACGGTAGTCGATAACTTCATTAGTGAGGTCATTATCACAATACCAAAGAAAGCGTAGGACATCTCGGTCATCCTCTCGCACCATAAAACTGTAAAACATTTGTTGAATGTCCACAGTGAGAGCGACTGTTTCCTAGCGGAATCTGAGGAGGACCACTAAAAGGCCGTTATTGAGGTCAGGGCCAGACAGCAGCACATCATTGAGGGACACTCAATATACTTTAGAGTTAGCTTTGATTTGAATTAGAGAACAGGGCACCAGATAACAAACAGCATCAACAGGTCTCATCTGAAGGACATGAATTCTCGGCTTGCTTGAATTCAAACCCAAACAATGACCTCAGGAGATGACTTCATGCAAAGGAATATATTTATTACTAAACTAAAGCACACACAATAATCCAGTTAAATGAGGAAGTAGATCTTAATGATCGAATAGTGATGACGAATGAGTAGCAATACACGCAGTGCCGGCGGTGGCTATGGGCAGGGACGGGCTACTAGTTCACTTCTCTAACCTCTGGGCTACCTACCGCCCAAGTTGCACACCTACTAATTCTACCAGCCCACCCTAATATAGCTGGCTAAAACCAGCCCTGGCAACAACACTTGGAAATTAGGGATAGGCGATACCATTGATTTTCTTTTCCATCCGATACCAAGTAATACAAAGGCTAGTATCCCGATGCCAATACCGATACCGATACTTTTGAAAGTAATCTTGTGTACATAAAAAGGGTAAATCTTTGTGATTCCTACAGCGAAAATTGGAAAATGTGAACATCAAAAAATTATATTTGAAAGCCTTTTCATTAACATTAGCCTAAACTGCCAAAGATCTGGCTTCTCTTTTTATTTTCTGTTTAACAACAGCAATTATAAAACACACATTATTACCCTTTCCAGAACTTCACGTCAGCTGAAAATGTGAGCTTATCAAATAAGTGAAATAAAATTGAAATACAATTGAAATACAATTGAAATACAATTGAAATACAATTGAAATACAATTGAAATACAATTGAAATACAATTGAAATAAATTTGAAATTAAATTGAAATTAAATTGAAATTAAATTGAAATTGAAATTAAATTGAAATTAAATTGAAATTAAATTGAAATTAAATTAAATTGAAATTAAATTGAAATTAAATTGAAATTAAATTGAAATTAAATTGAAATTAAATTGATATTAAATTGAAATTAAATTGAAATTAAATCAAATATTAATTACAACAATAATGGCTGCTCTAACTCCTTCTTGTTGAGTGACTGTCTGTGACTGGGGGGTCTACATCCAACCTTCACCACCACTTAAAAACACAGCATCCAACGGTACAAGTGGCTAATTTGAGACATTCAATTTAGTTTTTGGGTTCGTGTAAAGACTGCATGTAGGAGGGAAATACTATACAAGTAAATAACCCTATACACTATACAGCATCTTCACCCGTCTTGTTTTCAAACTGCAGTGACTCCGGCGCAAAATGTAATTTCAGGCAAATAACAGAGGAATTTACCAGTATTGCCAGCGTTCCACCCATTCCACACATCCCACTCAGTTCCTATGCCATCGGATACTACTGTTAGATTAGTTTAGATTAGATTGCACTTTATTGATCCCCTAGGGGAAATTCAGGTGTCACAGCAGCAATTGGCAGAACAATGGCTGAAATAGGGAAGGCAATAAAAAACATAGGTAATAACAGGTAATAACAGATAATAACAACGTTAAGTGTTTCATTTGATAATTCAGTGTTACACCTTTAAATATTTCTGCTCATGGTAGACTGATGCAGTCTGCAATGTTGTTTGTTAATCTGTCTCAGATCACTTAGCAATTTCTGGCCTTTTCTTAGCTGGCTACCAGACAGAACCTTTCTCCTCAGTTTCTTTAATGTCAAGCTTTGATTAAGTGGTTTATTGTCTCTATTAACTTGACATTCTACCAGTTAATGTCACACTAACTTATAGTCTTTGGTGTTTAGAAAATAGTTGACTAAGAAGAATGGTACATTTGTGAAGCCTTGGTCTCTGAGTTTATTGGTGTAAGTTAACAGAATGAAAGTTAAAGTGCTATCTCTGCTAAATTTTCCAAGGATGTTAGCTTGGCCTTCACTATTTTACTATTTGACCGCTGAATATTACTACCACTATTATAGCTACTTAAAATGGTTGTGTTTTTGCTATACCCTAGAACATTTTAATTTGTGTCAGTGGACATGGAGAGAACAGTATGTCATACACCCAGGTGGCACACATATGTTACACAATTCTATTGAGAACAAATTGGAAAAGACTGAAAAGTAACTGGAGATACATATTACATTTTTGTTAACTGAAGCCAATTTTCATGTAAAATCTCCAACAAAGTCTGCAAAGCCAGTTTCCTGTTCAGTCAGTGAAGCAGCCTATCTCCAGGTTGTACATCTTCATGATGTCACAGATTACAGTCTTTGTTTTGTGGCCTCTTGCTCTTGTTCACAAATGCTGATTTAACAGTTCAAGACAAAACTAACAGAATATATGCATTTTTAAATTGAGTAGTCATTCCTTTGTAAACTCTTAAATCATCAAATACCCACATCTGTGTAAGTGTAACATCTAAGTCATTGTGATGTAAAGGAGAACTAAATGTTCAGTGAAATAGCCCTTGCCCCACAACTTCCTGTACTGCCGGTTGCCCGTGACTTAAATGTGTGACGGTTGACACTCTTAAATCAGAAATACAATATTATTTTGATATGTGAAACATAGATTTGAACGAAAGCTATAGGCAATACAACATTACTGAGAGAATCCTGAAAATTGTACCTGGTCTTCAAGTGATTCTAATTTGTTTGTGGGTAAACATTTAGTGAAAAAAGTGTATCTGATTGTTTTAAACGTTTTTAACCAAAGACGTTTTAGTGCCTCCTGCTATTTCATTCATGTTGCTTGACCTTATTACAAAGTCCACTAGTGTGAGCATGCCGAGGTTATCGAGTGTTATCTGCGGGCCGCTAGCACTGAACTACGTGGACAGTTAATTACCGTCTCCTAAATGCCTTCCAGAGAGAGTTTAGAAGTAGCTGGCAGAGATCGACAAACTGTGGAGCAAGATTGCTTTTGTTGTTCAAGAATTCCCCAAACCAACATAACCTCAGTACAATAAGTTCAATAAAAAATTATGCGTGTGTGTGTGTGTCCACTGTAAGCCTCAGCAGTCATGTGACAGTAGCCAGGAGTAGTAGCAGAGACAAGAAGATAACAGTTGTGACAACATGGCAGGGACTCCTGGACTTTGGCTTTCTGCTACAACCGTCACCTGGCTGCAGTATATATACAGGAAAACACTGGCCTGACACACAAACACTGAACACTCAGAGATACACAAGCAACAAGCAGGTGAGAATTACTCTAGGCTTCAAAACAGTAAAAAAAAAAAAGTCAACCATTTTTTGACGTTTTCAATGCAGCTTTGAAGTTAACTTGATCAAGGATTGATCTGTTTTTCAGGAGGAAACGCAGTCATGAAGGTGTTCATTGTGCTTGCTATTGCAGTGCTGTCTGGTAAGTAGCAAGAAATGTTTTATGATTGAAATGGCTAGTTTCTCACGATATCCAATGCGCATAAAGCCAAAGGCATGGCAGGATGGTTTCTTTAACCAACAGAAGTCTATATAAACAAAAAGTAGCACTACTTGCGACTGAAAATGAGTACTGCTCTTCAAACTGCCATTGCCTCCATCCAACAGGCTGCCATGCCAACCTCTTCTATGCTGATGAGCCCAAGCCACAGCTGGAAGTGTTGACTGATGCATTCTGGGACTATGTCGGCAAGGCAACCCAGACAGCTGATGACACCCTGCAGATGATCAGGAAGTCTCAGTTTGGACAGGAAGTCAAGTAAGTCATGTGACAATCGGGGCCATTGCTGACAGAATCTATGGCGGATATATGCTAGACATTGATATACACTAACAGTTCTCTAATTTGTCTTTGTCTCTCTCCCCCGTCCCCTCTTACATCCAGTGCCCGTCTGACAGAGAGTGCTGACATGGCCAACAAGTATGCAGTCACCCTGCAGGAGCAGCTTCCCCCTATGGCCCAGGACCTGATGACCAAGATCACAACAGAGGCTGAAGTGCTGAGAGAGCGTCTGAGCCAGGACCTGAGCACTGTTAGGGGCAAGCTGGAGCCCTACGCTGAGGAGATGATGATCCAGGTCCAGCAGAGGGTGGAGCAGCTCAAACAGGAGCTGGGCCCCTATGCAGAGTCTCTGGACTCTGAGGCCCTGAAGACCACCCTGATGCAGAAGAGCGAGGAGCTGAAGAGCAGCCTGGAGCAGAGTGTAAAGGAGCTGCAGGGTCAGCTGGGCCCCTACACAGAGGACCTGAAGCAGAGAGTGGACCAGCACCTGCAGGACTTCCAGAAGCGTGTGGCCCCCATGACTAAGAAGGTCCAGGTTGAGCTGGCTAACAGAACCAAGCAGGTGAAGCAAGCGGTGGCCCCCTATGCCGAGGACCTGAGGGAAAAGCTGGACCCCTATGCCCAGGACCTCCAGGCCCAGCTCACCTCCCTCTACCAGTCCTTTGTCAATGCCAACTAAGTCAACCTCCACCTCTTCCATCATTTACTAATATGTTGGCCTTAATAATTGCAATACCTGAATTGTACTGTGAACCAAATTAAACCGGGCATATGCCCACAACGTAGTATTTATTGTTAAGTGCAAGACAAGAAACACAAAGCAAACCTCTGCACTTATGACACATGTATATACTTAATGAGTTTTTATCTTGTGCTGTGAAGTTTGAAAGTGTAACCTTTTGTCATTTTCATAAGTTATCAAAAAATAAATATACATAAATCTGTGCAAAATATAAACAGTTCTGTCTTTTCTAATCTTGAACCAACAATGTTTTAGACAGTAGGTCATTCTATACACTATGGCCCATTAGAGTGTTTGTTATTTTAAACATCCATTTCTAAAGAGGACAGTGATGATATAATACATTTATAAAGCCTATACTGTGAATTCACAAGCTATCCACTGGAAATAAACAACATTGCTGAAGTAATGATGACCAAATAAACACACGGAGGTACCACCATATCCACAAGCCACAGTTTTACTAGTGGGACACATGCTGCTGTTTGCCCTGGAAGTTAGTATTATTTTGACTCTGCACAGTACCAACACTCCCAAGTCCTGACACGTCCTGTCACAGTTTCATCTCCTGCTCGTTTCACCAGAGGCGGTTTGTGTACTTGTACTTGTCAATGCTTGCCATACAACTATTCTATGGTGAGAACAATAAAGTCAAAAACTTGCCTTGAGAAACGTGGATGACCAAAGTGATGTGAGAGAGTCGAATTAGTCCATCCCAATTTTGTCTTTTGTTTTATATGAAATTTACCATACCAATTTTTTTGTTTCGTTATTGTTGCATTCTTTGTCTCTTCCTTTCTAAATGAAAGTTATTTACTTTGATGATGTTTAGCAGAAAAACATTCGCATAATTTGTTCAGAAGTTCTTCAACTCTGAATATCGTAAAACCAGGGGAATTGCTGCAAACCCTAAAACCAGTACCTGTGGTAAATTTGCAACAAGAAGCTGTCAATTTCTATACAGGTGTTTTTGCATGCACACACCGAAAACCACGCACAGACATTATACACACTAGTTTATGTCAAACCTCCTCCTTCTCCCCCTATCTACGATGCCAGCATCCAGCGTGGAGGGCCAGAGTCCACTGATAACACCACATACACACACTCGCAATGCATGGTTGTTCCCTGTCTGCTTTAAAAAACGATAGACAGACAACCCAATTAATGCAAAGAAACTAAATGTGTGTGGGAGACCCGTGCCAGAGAGATCTCACAAGTCAACCTTTCAACAGAACCACTGATTTGAAGCTTGACCCCAGTGTGTTATTGGAAGCACTGTCTCTGCCTTTGCTACCTTATAACCTTTGCTACCTTATAACCTTTGCTACTAGTGCTTTTTACATGCAGCAGAGAGCAAGCCGTGTGTTTTCATTTCCCCCCTCTCTTGCTGCAGATGGTTAGACTGGTTAGCTTTCTTCATAAAACACAAGTCCCACTTGGAACGATGTCAGCGCACAATTATTTTGTGAATTTGAACAGCTCTTTCAGAACTGCAAGCACACTAATCATTCATAGCCCACAATGGAGACCAGCCTATGCTGTATTTCTAGGTTAAGGATTCATACTAGGATATAATTATTCATACAATTATCATTCTCCTCGCTACCACATTATTGAAGGCACAAACAAGTCAAAGCAAGCGAAGCTCTGACCGACTAAACAAATGCAGATTTGAGCTCACACCTTCGCCAGCCTTATACCCACTTAGCACTTGTGCTGTTACGTGCTGTGGCCAATTTTTTTTTTTAAGGCCTTGATCCCAGCGGCCACTTCTTAGGACTGGAGGCTAGATTGATGTCTCATTCGGCACCGGGATGATGCAAGAGTTTCTTTGAACAAGACACATCTTGCGTTGCCCACGGTAATAACATACAGGTCTTGTTTTGAGGTAGATAAGAGGTTATTATATTGCTCTCAGGTTGATAAGTAGATCAGATGAGGAGATAGTCATTGTTAATCCCCTCTGGCTATGTGTTTTTTTTTGTTCTCCCTTGTTCTGGCTTCAGACCAGTGGTATGGTTAAGAGATGTAATTACGGGGCTGCTGAACAACAAGGAGGAAGCTGATACATTGCAGCTCATGCAAAACACGTCCCTGATGAAACTCACAGGTTGGATAGATCTGTGTTTATATCACTGCAATAATGGTTTAAGCATCATGCAACACTATTCAGACTAGAGGGGATATCAGTTCTCAACTGTTCCAATAGAAGAGGCCACACTGCCACCCCGTGGTAGAACCGTGACAGAGCGGTGTAAGGGCATTCAGCTGACTCTAATCCAGAGCGATGTACAATGAAAAAGAAGGTAGGGGTTCAGTTGTCTTGCTCAAGTAAGACTGTAGACATTATTGTCCCCATGGGGAAATTCCTTTCCACAGCACTGTGCACATCAGACAACAGCACGCAGTAGCAGCATACAGAGACAGACAACAGCACACACTCGGGCCTGTTCAGCGAGGCCTGTTGTTAAAGGCGGCTATGGCTGCAGGGAAACAGGCTT
>OMOT01055068.1:16829-31062 GCA_900312575.1 Acanthochaenus luetkenii
CTCTGCGAGGTTGGGTGTCGGGAGACCAGTTATCCTGGCAGCGGTGGTGGTTATGTGTGTGAGTTTGGCCCGGTTAGTAACGGATAACATGTTAAAGAAGCAGGGGGAACAGTAAAGTTGGATGGATCGCACGTGCTCACATTTCTGGTGAACTGAACGTATCCTTTTGCAACTAATGAACGTGAACGTGAGCATCGTGAACGTGAGCATCGTGAACGTGAGCATCGTGAACGTGAGCATCGTGAACGTGAGCATCGTGAACGTGAGCATCGTTAACTCTCGCGAGAGTTAAAGGATAAGTTGGCTATTTTGGACCTTAGACCCTATTTGCGGACTTTCTACCATGCAACTGACACGTAGAGACCATCATTTCACTGTTTGGTTCAGTATTGAGGTTTCTACAGTTTTCCTGCAGGCTCTTACCGGGCAAAATTTTAAGTCTATTGGGCTATCATAAAGGCTTTGGAGAAACTACGATAAATGTAAATGGGAAGTTCAGTGTGTATTCTTACAGGTCCCAGCATGCTCTCCTGAGAAATGTATCGCAATCTGAAATTTTTTACATACTTGCCATGGCTTGGAGATAAGTATTCCCCAGGCTTATTTTTGTCTGTTCCGCGGAGGACTATGTGTTGGGGAAGAAGATGAGAAGAGAGGAAGAGGAGGGAGAGACTGAAGAAGGTGCACAGCCATCCGAAGTCACAGCCAAGGCTAGACTAGTCATTTTCGGGGGACTTTTGGTGTAGGAGGAGGTTCTACTGAAAAAAAGAATATACTTTTTTTTTAAACTGAAGAAATGAATGTGAACTAGTTAAATTGAATCTGTGTGAACTGAACTTTTTGAACTTGCACAACACTGATAATTGTTACCATGAAATATCATCATAGAAATTCCACAACAGGCATTTCAGCACAGCTGATGTTCATATAGGTTCAGTTTCAACTGTCCTGAAACTGAACCTGCTGGGAAGCAAGTTCAAGTTTGTCTGATAAGTTATGTCTTTCTGCATGTTTAAGTGCTTTTGTTGATATCTCATTGACACTCCTGTTAATGGAGACAACAATCGCTCTGTACCTGCTAACTAATTTACCACCATGCAGGCGAGCACAATGGAATGTGAAGTATGATTTTAAGTCGTGACATTTAACGCCGCTCTCACAAAACCTAGACGAACCAGTTGAGGGACTTGTGTTTACTCTGTAGCAGAAGGACAAGAGGACTCTTCTCACCCCGGGGTCTGCAAACACTCAATTGAAGTTAACACTGTAGTTCAGAAGTGACATATGAAGGAAAATTCAGATTAAAAATATGCCAGTTCCTTCCTTTTGATAACAAATGCTATGCACATTTAGCCAATAAAAGCCATTTTGAATCTTCAGCTTTTGTTTGCAACAGAGTTTTTACTGTCCAATAGCGTCAATGTGTTCTCGCCTACACACACAGTTCTCTGATTTGCTTGGGGCAGTAAAGGAGTCATATTTGTCACCGCACAATGGTAGGCCTCGAGGGGTAGATGTTGTTAAAAGCGATAATTAGTGTGTTTGTGCAGGAGGATCAAGTTTAGTATCCCATACTTATTCTGTACCTTGACTTGCCTAAGACCTGTAATTTTAGACACATTTGGTGGTGCTGGAGTTTGTTAGTTTGATGCTCTAATCCAATGAGAAATGTAAAGAATCCTGACTGAATCCTGGCTCATGAATCGGACACGCAACGCAAAGACCGGCAGAGGAGTCTAATTGTACATTCAAGATTTGAAGATATTTGTGAGACTTTCGGATGTTTTGATCATAACATTATCTTATAATGATTTCATCCAGTTGTCCATATATATTATTTGACAACTTGTACCATTTTGCATTCACAATCATGTATAATTACTTTATTCTTGTGGTGAGCATCATTCACCTGTCTAAGGTAAGAGCATAATGTTGCTGTCAGATCAAAACTTTGTGTCTTCAAATGTCAACTTTTTTTTTTAAAACGCCTTATTTTCTGGTTGATGAATATCATTTGTTTTTTATTTTATCATGGGTTTTCATGAGTTTCATGGGCCTTTGGGTCATGAAAAAGTATCTACCTAAACATAGTAAGCTTTACGTTCAAGTAAAAACATGAAAAACAACACAATTTGACGTCCAATGTATATTCTGTGACAGCATGGATAAACCTTGACAACACATTTCACAAGTATTACACGAATTCAATTGGGAATAGAACCACATGAAAAAGATGCAATTCTTACATTTATCTTTCCATTTACTCCAATATGATCAATTCTCATGATCTCTGATCTGTTCATATCCAGTCACTCCAGCCATTTTTAAGAGGTGAGATATTATTTTTGTTTCACTAAAGGAAAATCTAATAAAAATATATACATATTCTCATTAATAATGGCTATTACACATGATATGTCATTTCCACACATGGTGTTTACATAGAAACCATAGATAGTAGAGGAATTTGCTGAATATGGGTTTGGAGGGTTACACATAGGGCATCTCACAGATGTTATATTTTTGTAGACATTGAATACCCAATATACAATATGTAAGCTTCTGAAAACTTTATCTATTTCAATGTAAAGCTCAAATTGTAATCTGTGTTTCATTTTTAAGAAATCGACGACTTGGACATAAATGAAATAAACAAGGGTAAGTTTGAGTCGAGATTGTAGCTGTGGTTAGCGGGGAATACCAATTAGTTCCTATTCACTGCTTCCTTGTAACAGTGTAGTCAGAAACAAAGCTTGTTTGTCAAACAATGCAATTGAGAGACATTGGCAAAGATGAACAAGTGGATAGTGACAATTCACAATTATATCTGAAATGGGATACTATTCTATTTAAAACACCATCAGTAACTGCTTGTAAATCATCTGCAATGTATAATTTGTGTGTGTGTGTGTGTGTGTGTGGAGGGTTGTTTCCACTTCCAGTGTCAATAGCAAATATCTTTCTGTTTACCTTCTAGATCTGCATTTACTTGAGGGTGACATTAAGCAAGTAAGCATGGAGCATCATTTGGTAGCGTCATCGTTATATTTTTTGCTGGAAATCAGGCTGTTTTGTCTCTTCATTTGATGCATTTATTTCACTCAACCAAATTAAGATTAAGACAAGGGTCGCCAGGAATGTCGTTTCGGATAGAAGACGCCTGTGGGACATCCCCGTTCCTTATGTAATCGAAGACAATCTTAGTGAGTGATGGCCAATAAAGCCTTTCTCTTGATCAATGTTTATAAATGACCGAGGCATGGATCAAACAGGTAACAACCTACAGTGTGCAACCAACTCACGAGTTCGATGTATGGAAATGCTAACCATTCCCTCCTGTATTCTCTATGAGCACAGATATGGATGCTAAAGGAGTCATTTTGCAGGCCTTTGAACATTTCAGGTTGAAGTCATGTATCGACTTCAAGCCCAGACGCTCTGAGGAATATTACATTTTGATCAGAAAGAATCAAGGGTCATTCTGCTTTTCTTCCCCAAACATAATCTACTCTCTGTAGGGATCTGGCTCGCTTTTAGCTCAGTCGATTTATTCTGTCCCACTCTTTTCCCCCCTGTAGGTGTTTTTCTTATGTTTCAAAGATTGTTAAAGGTGGCCAAGTAGTTTCCATTGGTGAACGATGTAATCACCTTGGCACAGTAGAGCATGAAATTCTCCACGCTTTGGGCTTCTGGCATGAGCAGTCGAGATATGACAGAGATGACCATGTAACCATTATCTGGGAGAACATTGCAAAAGGTTTGATAATAACTTCATCAATTGAAACATTTCTCAAAGTTATCACACTGAATGTTGATTTACAATGTACTGTTAGGATGCATAAAGTGTTATCCGATAAACTAAATGTGAGGTAATATGAAAACTTTTGGTCCATGACCCTGATTATAAAACATGTTATGTGTCCATCTTGTCTACAGCAAACAAGGGAAATTTCAAGAAATTATCCTCAAGTGAAATTACAACATTTAATACTCCGTATGACTATGAATCAGTGATGCACTATTCCAAAAATACCTTCTCCAAAAACATGGGATTAAGCATTGCCACTAAGCTACCAGAATACCAGGATGTCATCGGCCAACGAAGGGAAATGAGCTCCGCTGATGTCTTCAAGTTGAATCGCCTTTATAATTGTGGTAAGGGGTGACAGACTGCACGATGGCGAGAGTGATGCACTTCTGAATTTATGAAATGTCATAGTAATTTTCCAGGGGAAAATGTCTGAGCTGCGCATTATGTTGTCGATTTTTGCCACATGGGCTACAGGTGCATCGATTTCATTTATGGAGCATTGTGACTTCTCCAATGACAATATGTGCGGGATGAGTCGCTGTGCAAAAGGTTCGGTAGGAGGTTGGAAGAGAATGAGCGCTGCTGTTGGAGGTCCTTCCACTGATCACACCAGCCTGGGCGAGACAGCGGGTAACACCCTGATTCTGTATAACGACTAACAACACGTTTCACACAGAATGGTGTTTCACCACGATCTTTCCCTGTCCTGTTCTAAGAAACTAGAAATTCTGAAGCTCTTTGAGTATTAAACACTGATGTTGAATAACACCAAGAGGTTTCTGCCAGACTGGTTAAAAATTGTCAAATTGAAACTTTCCCCAGGTTACTTCATGCATGCGAGCACAGCGTCTGGTCAGGAGGGAGACTCAGCCTGGCTGGAGACCAAGAGGATGAGCCCCAGTAGGGAGTGTCATGTCCAGTGTCTCCAGTTCTACTACTACCACAGTGGGAATCAGTCCGACCAGCTCAACATCTGGATCAGAGAGTTCCAGGATGAGAGGGACTCTACAGGAGAGCTCCGCCTCATGGGACAGATCACTGGTGAGAAAACGACTGCTATGTAATGGGACATAGAATGCATACACATTCATACAGATAGCAAACATGTAAAAAACATTACTCTACCCTCCCCGCAGGTCCACCAGCCTTTGATTGGCAGCTCCAACATGTTCCCCTGAATGCCGCCAAACCCTTCCAGGTGGAGTTCGAGATACGTAAGGGAGCAGGAAGCTCTTCGGGAGGTTTTTCCATCGATGACATCAACCTGTCTGAGACCGAGTGTCCACATCATGTCTGGCAAATTAAGGACTTTGAGAAGCTTTTGAACACCAGTGACTATAACACGTATCTGATCAGCCCTCGGATGTATTCCCCAGAGGGCTTTGCCTTCCAGGTGATAATTGCACTCAGAGAAACATTCTTTGGAGTTTACGTTCGTTTGGTATCAGGTGAATATGACGCAAGGCTGGAGTGGCCTTGCCCATGGAGGCAGGTGACCATTTCAATGCTGGACCAGAACCCCCACATTCAACAACAGATGTCCAAACAGATCACTGTCACCACTGACCCATCAGATAGTGAGTCTATTTTTAATCCCAGAGGCACATTATCATTTTGACCATTTGTAATATGGTAATATATTAATATGTAAAAAAAAATCTCTCTCATGCAGCTCAGTTTGACAACCCTCGTATGGTTGGAAAACTCATCACTATCAATGGAGAGCTCTTATATGTGAACTATGGCACTGGCTTCAATTCATTCCTCTACCTGAGGAATCTGAGGGGCAGAGACTTCCTGAAGGGCGGCACTGCTATCTTCCTTTTTGCAATGCAAGGTGTGCTATTACAGCTAAACCTAATCAGACTCAGTTTCATAAGAGGATATTTGACAGTATAGTGGGAAATCTGATACTGCATCTTTCCGCTAATATTGTTAGAATGCGAACATTATTACAGAAGTGACATTTTACATCTGCTAGTTCTAATTCGTAGCTAGTTAATCTCCTGGCTTTATTAACTGCCTCTTCCTCCTGCATGCAAATTATCTCTAGATATATCCAGTCTGCAGCATACAAGCATGCTACCGTGTCCAACATTTCTATCAACCAACTTTACTGCACACCCAAACAACCGTGACGAAGGCCCATGTGCTACATGGTAAGTCCTAAGAGCTTTTGAAATGAACTGCTATGTGCTGAGCAACGGGGTACTGCTAATATTACGATTCTTTGTGATATAAATCTAATGTCTTAATTCAGTGAAGTTGGGTGTATCACCTTTTATGTGTAAAACCATATTCGCTGAATTTGTGATACTTCAGGTTGGACGCAAAAGCTGATTCACCTGCAAGCCATGTGCTTTGACCCAAGACGGTTATTTTTTTTTAAAGGACGATTAACCCCATCATGGTAAGTTTAAGGTTCCTCATGTTGTGGAATTGTTCCGAATGTGTTTTGCAGTGCTACCCTTCAATTTATTTCTTACTTTGTTGTAGGAATTCACACCACTTTTCGGTGATCCTTCCATCCCTCAGTCATCATCAGGACCACACTCCATAACTTCTTTGTCTTTCCTACTCGTCTGCTTCCTGTTTCATTGCTACAAGTATCTGGATAATGAAAATGGCATCAGTGGATCATAATCATCTGCTAATAGTTAGATCTTTCAGATCTAATGTGATTTGCGTGTGTAGTTTGCTTACAGTATGTGAAGTGTGCAAGAAATTCCCTCTTGATGCCAGTGAAATACCAAATAATACTACTGTTTACAGAACTGCCAGTAGAGCTGTGGAAGTAGCATGTATTGTAGGGTGTAATTGCATTTTTTGATGGGGAATGTTCTCAGAGACATAAGCCAGAGATTTTAATTTCATCATTTGATTGTGTTTTTCGTGTGACATGATTTTGCATTTGTTAGTAGTAGTTTTTGCCTTCAGTGAGGAACAAGCATGTTTGCCTTCTTTTAAAGCCACAATATTCAAGATACTACAAGATCACATACTAATTTGACTTCTGCTGAACATTTGAATCTGTGTGCCAAGATCTGTTACACGAGCCACCTGTCAAAATGTGACTGAAAGCTGGTGTTTGGGACGAGGTCTTCTGGTCAACATCTGCATATTAGCAAACCAAGCTGGAAAGCATAACCAAACAGGTACCTTTAACTTAATATAACCCCTTAAATGCTATAAACTGACGTAGCTTAGCCTACATTTAGTGGAGAAGAAAAGTTAGCATTCGCTAACTTTAAACAGCTAACGGACAACGGCTGACACTGAGATGAACTCAACTATAACCACTTTTTACTAACTGTGCAAATATGTCAACACTTTTCACCTTGTGGTGGCATGAGTGACAACTTAATTCAGCTGCTATGGTCCTTGCTGCAAAACCTCAGTGACTTTATACGGAAGCTAGCCCAACGGTACACATAAAAATGGCCGCCGCGCTGACCTTCATGGAACGTTGATTTGAATGTGAATTACTGTTCTATCCATTCTATTTCTGTGGCTGCACCCTACCACACAATGGATGAATACTGAATCATAATTTCGTCCTAATCAAATTGTAATATAATAGCTCAATCACATGTCTAGCCTTACTAACATAAATATATAATTGTACAAACTAGACTACAATGTAACTGAAACATAATGTGTCATTTGTAGCAGTCAAATGAGTTGGATTTCAGTAGATCAAGAAAATACGCCTCTACCTCAAGGTCAGGATACATGTAGGAAGCCAGTTATAATGCGCAGGAACATAACTAACCATAACTTACCTTTCATGGTCAGAAATAAACTAGACAATCTTCTATTCAGTGTTCCTGAACTGTGGCAGCCAGTGTTACAACAGATGACAGATCCTATTTAGGCACAGATCAAGATAGTCAGAAAACAGGTTTGTGGCCTTTTTGCAGACACTGAAATATGTAAAGTTTCCATTATGACATCAATCATCTTATTATGTATTAAATGACACTTCATTCACCGTCAGAATTTACTGTCATGTAAAAGTCAGGAATGTTCACTTGTTTTTCAAAAGATTAAAATCGACACAATGGACAACTCTCTCAGAACTTAAACTGTGTTTGTTAAAGGTAATAATATGAATATTATATAATAGTATTCATATTATTGCATATGAATCACGGTATTTTCCCCAGGTTAAATAACTTTCACAGAAATGTGATGATCACCTGATAACAGTGGAGACAGACAAAGCATGCAATGATTGAGGCTTCTGTCTTGACTGTCGACTTGAACCAAAGCAGTCATTATACAACGTCAAGGGGACAAAAGGGAAACAGGGTATGGCACCAAAAAAATTATCATTTACAGTCATCAGAATGTTGTTTAAAACCTGCTTGGATTTTTTGAAGAGAGCAACGTTGCACATACGTCAGTCGAGGAAGAGACATACACAGTTCAACAGGCTGCCAGAAGGTAAACATTTTCTGCCCTCTTACATATATAAATACAGATTTTATAGAAAGCACAGATCATGATTTGTGATATTCCTAATTTGTTATGAACAAATCAAATATGTTTTGTTGGATATTATAGTGGCTTCATTTGATTTGTTATGAATATTAGCAAATGAAGGCACTATAATATTCAACAAAAGACATTTCAATAATAATATATGTGTGAATCCTCTTTTTAATGTTTTTCCCCCCACATAACCTCTGTTGAACAAAGGTTACTGTAAAGAGGATGAATACCTATATTCTCCTTTTGGTGAGCTTGGCAGTCTCTTCAACATTCTCCGTCGTAAGAGTAACTTTTTTGTTTTACCTTCTGTAAAATCATTATCTATTTTATTTTATCTTATTTTAACGGCACAAAGTCCTGTAATCATGTTGTCTGTATTTCTGTTTCTTTTGAGAATTACATTGATAATGATTTTGTTAGTGTTTTCTAACAACCCTCATTTGTATTATGGCTCAAAACATACGTTGATATGATGAAATATGTCTGATTTTTTTCTTTTCTTCTACAGCCCGAACCAAGGAAAGAGGGTAAGCTCTTCTTAATTTTAGCTTTTTAGCTGGTTTGACGTCATGTCAAGCATCTATCTATCTGGTTACTTTCATCTGCTAGTTCACGAGGCAGCATCTCCTCTCTTTTTTCTAGAAATTGGTGACGACAAGGACATTACTGAAGCAAACAAGGGTAAAGTTAAACAAAATGGGACTTGAAAGAGAACAGTGTGTGAAGGCTTCATCGGTCACATTATGTGGCATTAAATACTCATATTGATTTCCTTGGAAACACAATTATACTCACTTTGTTTCTGCTTCGTATTATAGATTTAAACTTACTTTTTGGTGATATCCTGGAGGTAAGTTTAACATTATGTAGGTAAATCATTAAAATCTCAAACTTATGTGTGGACTTACATTTCTTATATATCTTAGGTACAGAACACGCAAAGGATCACCATTATTGATAAGAATGCACTATGGACATCTCCAGTCCCGTATGTTTTGGAAAATGACGTTGGTAAATATTTCGCCTGCATAGTGACCCAGCACATCATTATTAGAACGCACCAACACAGTTGTTTGATCACTCCAGGGTCTCATGGTACACAACCAAATGAACCTGATCGATCCATTTCATTGTCTAACATTTCTCTATTCTATCATTGCGTGGACCATTCATCTCTACAACACAACCTTGGCATTACCAATGAACCGATACTGAAGAGATGAATGCTAAAGGAGTCATCCTGAGAGCCTTTGAGCAGTTCAGATTAAAGTCATGCATTGACTTCAAACCCAGGGACTCTGAGCAGAATTACATTTATATCCAGAAGTTAAACGGGTATGTATTAAGTCCCACCAATAGCTTATATATGTGGTAACAATATTTTTGTTGTCGTTGTTTTCCTGCAGTACTTTACTTATGCAATTGCTTTGCATACATTTGCAAATGAAATTACATAGTGCACACCGTGCACTTGACATTTCAAATGTCCTATTGTATATTCCATCATTCAAGGTGCCTTAACGTTCTGGCTTATCAGTGATATGAGTAAATGTGAAATTTACTGATGAGTGCCTTTTCCTTTTTAGATGTTTCTCATATGTTGGGCGAAAGCCGGACGGTGGACAGGTCCTCTCCATCGGGCGATTTTGTGATACGATTTCCACTGTTGAGCATGAATTTCTCCATGCTCTTGGCTTCTTTCATGAACAGTCCAGATATGACAGAGATGATTATGTGACCATTGTATTTGAAAATGTCCAAGAAGGTGATAATTAACACTGATTGATATTCTTATTCATTGCCACCACAAAGTATTACTTTAGGGTGGGGAGATAACTGATGGTTTTATGTGTCTCTAATCTAGGTAGAGAGAGAAACTTTGCAAAAATTAGCGAAAAAGCAAGCAGCACCCAGGGAGTCCCATATGACTACTACTCAGTGATGCACTATGGAAAAAATGCATTTAGCAATGGCAATGGGTCTACCATTCTCACCAAAGACCCCCAATTCCAGGATGTAATTGGTCAAAGACTGGAAGTGAGTCCCAATGACATTCTCAAGCTGAACCGCCTCTACAGATGCAGTAAGTGCCATCAAATATCAAGGTTTGTTTAGCAAAAATACATGTCAAACAATATCAGTTAAAGGGTAATGACATATAGTTTAACAATTCACTGTTATTCCTATGGCCAAGGTCTGGCAAATCAGTGTCCATGAACGTGATGCGCCATAATCCACAGAAAGTAATTCTTGGCACTGTCACAGTCACCTTGTCCGATTGATTCGAACTGGAGATTTGGGAATGGGACTGTTTTGGTTGGGAGACAATAATTAATATTCACCAATACAAACCCTAGTTAGTTACCAAGGCAACTTGCCCAATGTTTCCACCTAGCCTACGCGTCTTGCAGAGAGGCATTTTGGATGAGTACGTTCTTTTAATCACTTAATGATGCTGCTCTTTTATGATTTTATGATTTGATCTGATTTTTACTGTACTTTTTTAGTGGCAACTTTTACCCACCGGGAAGATTTTAGTAATCGATGTCCAAAACCGGAGAACTTTTAACGAAGATCACTACCGCTGTTTCCTACCGGCTGTGGAGCCTGGCTACTCCAGCACCTGGGGCCTCATTTATCAAGTGTTTCTACGCATATAATGTGGCGCAGGAGAACGTGCGTACATTTAGAACTACTCCTGACCATGCGTATGCAGAAACCCATAGTGGTAGAAAAGTGTAATGATGGGTAAACCGATTCTTAAATATAAGACGCACAAACTCCCATTTGTCAGCATAATTGATAGAATGATTGTCAGCTACGGTTCTCACACAGATGAGGTACAGACAGGTGATACAGATTACATCTGATTTAGACTAATTAAATGTAAAGTAAAATCATATAAAAGGCACCTTTTGATTGTGATGATGCAGACAATGGCTGGAAGATTTGGCTGTATGTATGCAACGTTTGCAAAATGCTGTAAAGTCAAATGTCAATGGTTATGCTAATGTAATATATATATATATATATATACAGATACTGTACTACATCATCATATGCAGTACATACTAAAAACGTAAAAAATTGTCTAATAGAAAAAAAGAAATCAACATATGGATTTAATTCTTCTATAAACTATTTTCAAGGTAAGAATACAGCTGACAAAGTTAGATTTTTGGGTGGCCTATGCCTTTAAGGCTAATGTTTCAGTCTTCAAAACAGCCTAATGCAAGTCTTAATTAGGGGGGTCAGACTAATCCCCTAATCTCAGTCACCTCAATATATTGCCTAAAAATGTTTTGGCAAGCTGTGGCCGACCCCAGATTGCACTAACCCCAAGGTATAGGAGTAACATACTGTATATGGATGCTAATAATAAGTAGTATTCCCCAGCGATCACTACTATCATGCAATTTCTCCCATTTTCTGTTTCTGCAGAGTACATACATGTGTTGAGGCCTTTATGTTTGTCATTTTATTTGACCAAAACATGTAATATTCTTCTATCCTGTGCTCTTCATATACCTACACAGACTCCACCATTGCATTTAATATGTACTGCGGCTTTTCTAATGGGACCATTTGTGGAATGAATCACTGTTCAAAGAGTGGCAGGGGAGACTGGGAAAGGGTAAGACAGGTTGTTGGGGGTCCTAGCTCTGACCACACCAGCCTACCTAGTACCAGGCCTGAAAATGGTAAGATTTCAAACCCCTTCAACCCTTTGATTTTCTCCCCACAATTTTACATTTATTTAGTACACGTTTTTTTTTTATCAGAGAGAATTACAATAAATGTACCAGCAAATATAAATGTACCAAAAAAGCTCAACTTAACTTTAGCGTGGAATTAGTGGCCTTATTCTACTGTATTAACCTATGTCTGAAACTATACACGAATCCGGCGACCGCTCGATGTGTTTCGCTCTCTAGCGATGCTGCTATTGCTGCAGTGGCAAAGTTGTAGGTTAGGCGGCATGCTAATCGTAATGTTTGTGAATAAAAGTTTATTAGAAGAAGACATTTACTCATCAAAACATACCGTGCTATGGCTATTGGGAACAAAGTCCTTTCTGTTCATGTTTTTGATCCACTGCTGGCGAACGTCTTGCTCTTCTGTGCGGCCAGGAAACGTATGTAGAGAGTATGGTCTGATTAAGACCATCTAAGACAGGGGGGCGTTCTTCATGCAGTAAAGGCTTGTGGATTTCGCATTTGTTCGTTTTTTCCAAAGTTGAAGTTTGCCACTACTGTTGGATCAGCCGAGAACAGTACAGGTTCTACCTGATCTCCTAGATATCGCTCTTTTGTCAAAGTTGTATAAAAATGGTAAATACGTGTAAAATCCTTAGGAGTTTGTAAACAATTTATTACGTGGGTGTAGTAGTGAGATGCCACTGCAGAAGGCGACTTCAAACTACTTCCCCGGGATTTGTGTATCGAAAAGTATTGTAGGTACAAAATAATACTCTGGAAGTACTTAATGAAAATCTCCCTAATATATATAAGGTACTAACAAGGGTCTAGTAACGCAATGAAAGTACAATGGACCTCGTTCTGGAACATTTTCTCAAGTGTCTTCCTAAATGTCTTCTTACGAACTTCGTAAGACCAACCCTAAGAAAGATCCCCGCCGGATCTCAGTGTTCTCAGCTGCGCTCCGCCAAATGAGGAATGCCGCTGATTCTTAAATTGAAGGCGCGTTCTCGTACACCTGAATTTGCATACTGAAACGCCCAGCCAGCTCCTTATAAGGGCATGCGAACACAGGGCCGAGTGCACATGCAACATCAAGTGCTAATACCATTCCATAGGCTAATATAAAAGTTATTACACTGGAATAAGGTCCATATAAAGTAAAGTATTACCAAATAATATTAAACTTTTTTTTAACTTCCTCTAATATTAAATGCATATCACTCAAAAGACCTGCATGATTGCTAAAGTTGTAGAATTACTGGCATCAACTTTTGATAACTTGTTTATTTGATCTATTGATTGTCTTTTTTCTCAGCTGTTAATGCCACAGAAGCACCAGAACAAGGTATGTGCACAATACCATTGGCAATTCCAATTAAACAGAAAATATATATATATAACTCTTACAGTTATTAAACTTTCACATAAACAACCCAAATTATTAGCCTTGGGAAACAAGTGAGCATGTCATGTATCATCCCTCCAAGTGGTGTCTGACATCTCACCTGAGACATCACGTTTTTGACAGTCGGACGGACAGACACAGCCCAATCTGCCCCAATACAATAATACTATACTATAACATTTTATTTCAAGATGCAGGTTACTTCATGCATGCGAGCACAGCATCTGGTCAGGAGGGAGACTCAGCCTGGCTGGAGACCAAGAGGATGAGCCCCAGTAGGGAGTGTCATGTCCAGTGTCTCCAGTTCTACTACTACCACAGTGGGAATCAGTCCGACCAGCTCAACATCTGGATCAGAGAGTTCCAGGATGAGAGGGACTCTACAGGAAAGCTCCGCCTCATGGGACAGATCACTGGTAATGTCGTGTCGCACAACTATCCGGTACTATCTGCTCTGAATGGTTTTTAGACTCTGAGGAATTTTGTCGTGATCTCTCTATATTTTGCCTTTATCACAGTTTGCATTCAGGCTGTATCTGATCTAGTGCACCCTGTGTCATTCAAGTAATTGAATGCAGTCACCACAGTCACAGCACATATAATTGCTATGACCCTCCCTGCAGGTCCACCAACATCTCATTGGCAGCTCCAACATGTTCCCCTGAATGCCACCAAGCCCTTCCAGGTGGAGTTTGAGATTCGTAAAGGAGCAGGAAGCTCTTCGGGAGGCTTTTCAATCGATGACATCAACCTGTCTGAGACCGAGTGTCCACATCTGACCTGGCAGATTAATGACTTTGAGAACCGTTTGACCACCAGTGA
>OMOT01055084.1:16756-31555 GCA_900312575.1 Acanthochaenus luetkenii
AAAGAGAGCTGATGCCTCTGGAGTGAGAGCACAATGCCTGATGCATGGACACGCTGCACGCAGAGAGCCCTGGGAAGCTGACGCTGTTCATTAGTCTGTGGAGCTCTAGGATTTGAATTTATGCTCCACTGCAAAAACCAAAAATCAGCAGACTATTTCTTTATGGTCATCTATCATAAGAAAATAAAACCTTTCAAGTTGTTGTACTTTAAACGGATCGTTCCAGCGTTAACACCAACGGTCCAGCTTCCTCTCCGGTGTCTGCACACAGTCCGCACAGTTGGAGATATCAGGGCTCGTTTATCTCCTTCAGAGGAAGACATCTGCTGCCATTCATTTTTGTCCCGTCTTTGTTAAACGGGACAGCAGTTCATTTGAAGCTAGTTTTGACACCTTAAAGTTTGTATGTAAAAAATGTTTACATGTTGAAATATTTAATTACATACAACATGCACTGGAAAATGATTGGAAGTAAACAGGCTATAACTCTAAATGATGCCACTATTCTCCTTTAAGCTTTGTAATAACGCCACTCTTTTACATGCCTTGCTCAATCTTTGTCCCAAGTGGTGTCATATTACTCACAGCATTGCTCTAATGGAATTTATTCTCATTACACTCTGAGCTGCTGGCACATTGTCCTTCTCGCTGGTTAAGTAAACCACTTAAATGATTAGGGCAGCGTACTCAGGCCCAAGACTTAGTGTCACAGAAGTGAATTGACTGTGTATAACTGAAGAGTTTCATTCCCAAATGAAATATTCACGATGCGAGACTCAGGCAAAATGATCGCTAGCACAAAAGTAACTCCACTAAATAAAGTTGTTTTCTTAAGTAGCGTGGGAAAGTCCAGATTCAGACAGATGAACAGTGGGAGACAGAGAAGGGAGGAAACAGGAGAGAAAGCTTTGGTGGGATTCAGTCCAGTGGGAGAACATCAGCAATGAACATTCATTAATGGGATATATATATATATCGTATTAATTTCACCTGGCGGTCTTCTGCGTTGAGTTACAAAAATCTTCCTCAAATGTTTGACAGCCATCTGCCAGGGCCATGTCGTTGTCGAGGGCTTCATCACTACTCCCCCTCCATTTCACCAAGCCAGCTCTTCATTTGAATGCAGTCAGCTCGGCCGGCGTCTGTGGGCCTTTTTATTACCCAGTCTTCCTTAGGAGGAAAAGCCAATCTAATCGGCTTTTTGGCATCTGTCTCTGTACCCCTCTTTCCCCCTCCCTAAAGTTCAGGATCCGAGGCGGTTACCTCCACCACTGACATTCCAGGCGCAATTGAATAACAAATAAATTCACATTTACATTTGAGTCATTTAGCCGATGCTCTGATCCAGAGCAAATGACAGTTTGTGCGATGGTAGAAAAAGCTTAAATCCCTACGTCATCAACAGTAGAAGTGACCAAGAGGCCCAAACAACCGCTGCAACAAACACAATGACATCATGAGCAATATCTCTTGTGTAGCATATCTAACAAGCACAGCTGGGAGATGAGATCAATAGCAGGATGAGTCCCATTATCTGTTTATTATGGCCATTACAATAGGACACGGAGCCTTTTGTTCTCAGGTCTTGACCCATGGTCTTTTTTGGATGCTTTTTCACGTGTATGTACATTTCTTTTGGAGATAGCGCAGGCCAAAGTGAGCGGTACAAAGGCAATCAAGATGATTGGTAGTAATTGATTGCGGCGTCTTTCATCTTGGGCTCTTGTTCGTGGAACTCACTTCTTGTTCCCTGTATTGCCAGATACTTTTGTCTTTGGTTCAGTCGAGGGCCGATACGGCCCTGACGGAGGGTTGAAACACAAAGCCATCTTAACTGAATTAGCCATATCTTCCATGTTCCGCCGCTGCATCAAATGCTTAGCAACAGCCGATAGCTGAGATCTGCAGTTATATGTGCAATTAGATTGATGTGCCTTGGTCTGTCGTTCGGATCTCGCCTTGACATTTGTTTCACCTCTCCCCTTTTCTCTCGCTCTCTCACAAACACAGGGGCCACCAAAGACATGGGCAAGATGCTCGGCGGGGAGGAGGAGAAGGACCCCGATGCGGAGAAAAAAGAGGAAGAAAGGCAAGAGGCGCTGAGGCAACAGGAGGAGGAGAGGAAGGCGAAATATGCAAAAATGGAAGCAGAGAGAGAAAACATCCGACAGGGCATCAGGGATAAGGTAAAAATACCCATCATGCCGTGGGAGAAATACTTCAATGCAGTCACTTACAACCCTTATTTCACCAGGCAAGTTAACTAAGGTAACATTCTTGTTTACAAAAAAGGATATAAAGCATCACCGTGCTTTGTGCAGTTTACTGACTCATCATCATCTCATTCCTACTTAATTAATACCAAATATGTAATTGATCTGGAATATAAATGTTAATTGATTATTGCGAGACACAGGCCTTTGTTACTGTAGCACATGTGTGAGAGTGCGAGGGAGGGAGTGAGAGAGAGATAGAGAGAGAGACAGTGAGAGAAGAGAGAGAGAGAGTATGAGATAGAGCGAGGCTGGACAAAGCCGTGAAGAGGCGACCTCCATCAACCAATCGCACCCATGTCTTTTCTGTCCCAAAGTACGGAAGACACTCGCAGCAAACATTTCTCAGGCGTTGAACTAACACTTTCGATTCCAGTTATCGTGTGCGAAGTGCTTGCCCAGTACTCAGCCCGCCAGCCAGCCTTATTTCCTCTAACTTGCCCAAACGTTGCAGAAACATCTTTGCCCATATGACTTCTGGGTCACATGCACAATGGCCATAACTTGTCTCCTTTTTACAGAAAAGTAAATGGTAGAGTGGCTAGAAAGTCAGATGGACAAACCATGTTGGAATATCTGGCCTCACAGCTTCAGTATGAACACATGGTTTGTAAGGTGCGGCACCTTTTGCAGTATAGACATTTCTTTGGAAAACAAATGCATGTCATGGGAATCGGTATAAGTGGGGTGCAGTTATTACAACGATAAACTACACCTAGGGTAAAGATCGGTCTAAGGATTAGATCTAAGCCGTGAGCTGTCTTGTCTAATGGATTTCTTTGTTACAGCTCCCTGCCGGTTCATTGTTGTCCCACGTGGACTCAGGCTTTGTAGGAACATCACCTTTTGCACAATAACTGACTTTGCATTTGATGCTGATCAGTTGGAAGAAATGTGTGTGAAGGCGAGGAAGTAGCATCTCATTAGCTTTTGAGGGAGTAAGGAAGTAAACCGAGAAGGAGCCCAGAGGGTCTCGTTTGCTGCAGGATGAATCCCTCATATCCAGCGTTGGGCAAAACACCAACCCCCCTCAAACCATCACTCCAATACCCACAAGCCATCCCTGCTGATCTTCGTCAGCGTGCATTGGCCTTGATGCTAAGGCTTCTGTTACTCTAACAGCTCTGTATTGTGTATTCATTTTCAAAGAGTGAGGAAGTCTCATACATCCCTGGGAGGCATCTCTTAGAAACATCAAAAGCTCGACAAGAAGATGGTTTAGTTGTGACAGCAGACGATATTGGGCTGGATGCAGGTTTTAATGAATGGCAAACAAATTTGCATGGACATAAAAAGACGAGGTTGTTTGTATGTTTTTCAAACGTTTGCATAGAGCATGTTGTTTCTTCTACAGCTTCTACTGCTCAGCTCTATGTGCCGTAGCCAAACACACACACACACACACACACACACACACACACACACACACTGCCCCCATGCACATCTTCACCAGCTGAAATGGACAGTAGCCGTCTCCCTTTAAGATATTTATTGCCCCCAGAATCACATTAACTTATACTTGGGAGAGCAGCAAAGGGTCACAGGAGAGTCCGGCTCATTTTCCGCATCTCTGCCTCAAGATCAACCATCACTCATCCAGGCAGGCAGACTATCGACCCTCCTGTGGCTCCACAACCCTTCCCTCCCCGTCCAGCTGTATTGGTATTGCTGAAACTATGACCATACATGTAGGAAATATAGATAAGATTGGCAAAGATACAGAACCTCAACTTCAAAACAAATGTATCCTGTACCCTTTGTTTTCAAAGTGTCTAGGCCTTGGAGTAAAAGCTGATACCAACCACTCTGTTTTGGCTCTTAACAGCTTCAAGTTAAATAAAGGAAGCGCCAGCGTTCATGCCGACATGCAAACGTCTGTTCAGTTGTGTCTCCAACGTGTCAACTTTTCAGGAACGAAGAAATACAGCCTTGTTTTTATAGCTTGACGACGATGCATGTTGGAGTTGATCCAATTCGGTTTTAAAGGCTTTCAGAAGCCCAAGAGGTTGGAGAATTGTCTCAACCCATAGAGGAGGAGCTTGTAATCCTTCAACTAACGGGAAAACATGAAAATCGGCAAAAGTGGAGTTACGACAACATCAATATGTGGGTTTGGAGCATGTTGGGGAAAGCATTTGACGACAGTTTAATGGCACAGAAAACAGAAAAGTGACAACTTAAAATCACCATCAAATGAAAGCACAACTATTGTGTGAACTTCCATTCACACAATAGTTTCTCTGAGGAGAACAAAACTAAATAGTGTGACAGTAAATGGAGCCAATGTTTCAACGTAGTTTCTTACATTTAAGCATTGAAGAGAGTGAAACGGTTCAAGATACTTTGAAGTCAAGACCCTACTGTAACAGATTTGCTATTTATTGTAGTTCACCCTAACGCATTAAATGACAGATTTGTTTTCTTCTGTTTCTCCTTAGCAAACACCCTTAATTAAAAGGTCTGTGTTTTATCAAGCTAATAGTTGGCAATGTCAGGGAGACCTGCTGAGAGCCTCTGCCGCGTAATTGGTACATAAAGTATCTTGGCAGATCAAATTAGAGCCAGCAGCAGTTAAAGGTTCGTTTTTGCATCAATTTAACGTAATCCTTCACACACACACACACACACACACACACACACACACACACACACACACACACACACACACACACACACACACACACACGTGCACGTTCATAAACACATGGTATTATTGATTGCTGTGAATGAAGAATTAGCCAACAATGTGAAAAGCTTCATTGAAACTTTAAAGCTGCTGACCAACGTGGAGCGAGTGCACTTCCTGTTTTGTTTTTACATTTGTTGTCACAAGTACAGTATGCCATCAGGATGTTCTCTAACATGGTACAATGGCAGAGTATCAACAGATAAAATGGCTGCCTTTATTTTGGTTTGGTTTTGTTCACAGTTCGAGGAGGTTCTCTAAACTTTTCACGGACGTGGGGAAAGAGGACATGATAGTTCATGTCCCGTTGTGTCCTTCACCATCGTGTTTGGTTTCGGTGTCACGGTTTCAAGAACTTGTTTCTGTTAGTGGTTGAAAAAAAAGTTCTCTTTTCTTGCGTCTTTTTTCTGTTTCTAGTATGGCATCAAGAAGAAGGAGGAGAAGGAGGCCGAGGCGGCGGCTGCTATGGAGCAGGCCTCCGAGGGCAGCCTCACCCGTCCAAAGAAGGCGGTTCCTACCGGCTGCGGTGACGAGGAGGAGGAGGAGGAGAGCATCGTGGACACGGTCATGAAGTTCCTCCCGGGCCCGCTTATGGATATGTTCAATAAAAAGTAACTGTGTTTTGGGTGAAATATGATTGTTAACTTCTTACGACGTTCATCTAACCAAGACTAATGCCATCCGCCCCACCGGCCCCAACCTGCAGTCACTCCTTTCTACCCCCGACCCAACTTCTAAGAGTCCTGGAATTGAGCGACGTGCCATGACTTTGTCCTTGACTTAAACTATCTGATCTATGACAGTGGCACATACTTTTTAGTTTGGGCAGAGTATCTTTCTCGATATTACTGCGACTATGACCAAAATTATGTAACACGTACATAGATCCGATACCTTTAATTCAAGACAAATCCGATGCCATGTTTTCCAAATGTCCAGGTCTTAGAATAAGAGCAGATATCACCGATCATCCACCCTTTATGTTTGTAAATAGCCTCGGGTTAAAAAAGAAAGAAAAGAGAATTATATGTGAGTAAAATATAACGTATAATAAGATGACTAAGAGTATAAGCCATATTTTTAAGAAATTATCCAAATCATATCAAAATTTGATTGAATCTTCCTGTTATGTTCTCGCTAACATTTGATACATATAGTGTATATAAATACTTGCATTTTTATTGGTTCTCCGTTTGTGAGGATTCACCCCATGAACTGTCCCTCGTGTTCTCATTGGTTTACTGTGAACGTGTAATATGAGCACTGGTAAGTCAAAACAACAATTGTAAATCAGAAAGTTATGGAACTCGTCATTTGAGATTTTGAGACGTTCTTTTTTTCTCCCCCAAGCATGCAGTAATCATTTGTGAAGTAAAGTACGTTTACGGATACCATTTCATTTGTTACGATGAAGCGAAATACAGTGATATTTGAGGCAATAACTGGTTTTCCGTTTTATTCCACTGACATTTCGATCATCGTGCCCAGTCAGCGATATGTGACTTTGTGTCCGAACTGTTCTTCTTCTGTAATTGCTCTCGATAAATGAAGACTGTCGCGAAGCAATTCGACACAATTCCTGTCATGATTCACTTGCTATACATGTTTGTGGTATGAATATTCCGTTTTTATGTCCTGTGGCAGGTGTCGCTTGCTCTGCTTCTGCTATAGGATGGTGTGAAATTTAGACCAGGCTAATTCATTTGGATATAGACTGTAATGTGTTTACATTTCCGTTCATTTTTGTACAAAAACAAGGAAAAGTAAAATAACAAGTAAAATAACATATTTGTTTGATTTCACAAACAACTATGTTGTGAACACACTATATGTGAACAGACAGTGACAATGGTGCAATATATTGTTCGAAATGAAGTTGTGCTGTGTCCGTTGGTTAGCTAAAGGGATTGCAGTCCCGAATCAGCAATAACAGACAATCTTCATTGTTGTGTGTTTCAACGTATTCCTTAGTGTGTTAGTCAATGTTGAAGACACAGCGGTGTCTGGGTAGTAACAATGAAGCCGCTGTAGGTCAGAGAGATGTTTCATTAAAAACGTTCAGAGAAAAGGGGGAAGGTGGGATGATTTGTTTTGTGTCGTAAAATGTTCAGTCACACATTACAGAATAGTGAGCACAATCAGGATTTGTGTTCAAAACGGAGATGAACCATGAGGCAAATCAAACTGGGCAAAGACACGCTGTCGCAGAGAGCGTGCTGAAATAATGAAGGACTTTGAAAAAGGTCGCCCCGTTCTGTCGAGAGGCTTGAGCACAGTGTGCCACATGAAAGAAAGCATCATGGCGGTACGACAACAAAATATGTTCATGTATTCTATAGAGTTCTGTAGAATATAATTCTATAGTGCTAAATTACTGGAATGGAACAAGTTGAAAGGCGGTCAGACGAGGATTCAATTATTTTCCATTTGCCTCGATTGTATTTATTGATCCTTTATTCCACGGTGTCTTGTTAAAACATTCCAGATATTTAAGACATTCCACTGGACTTGTGCTGGTAACTATACAACCTTGGATATTTAAGTCCATGCCTATGTTGCAAGTTCATGATGACGAGTAACTTCGGCTTTAATTTGATGCTGTTATAATCCGAAAATAGAAGCTAGTGTGAATCTGATATACCGTTTGCACGAAGATTCAACACATGACTAGGACTGAGCCCAATGCCATTTTTTCGGAGCGCCGAAGCATTCGGCTCCGTCCTACACATGACCAAGTCAATGTCGAGAGCTATTTTGCCTGCCATGTACAAAAGAAGAAGAAATAAATCCCACATGAATTTGAAGGGAACGCGTCAATGTGCTATTAGCAGTAATCAACGTTGAAGTGAAAAAAGTGATAAATCTTGTGTTAAATCTTGCTAGAAAATGTTTCTCGCGGTCCACATGCACACTTCTATAGCTGTAGGACTTTCTTTCTGAAACAATATAGCGATTTGCCACAATTGTCATCCTTTTTGTCAGGATTATATTAACTCTAGCTAAACATGAAAAAACAAGAGTTATTCTGAACCTATGGATCGAGGGAAATGTAACATCTAACATCAGTGAGCTCTCAATCATTGTCGAATATGTAAAAAAATATATCAATAAAATGTAATAGGTCACATATAGAGCACATTTTTTGAGAATTTCCTGTGATTTTATTGTACTTGTGAACTGCCTTCTCCAAACAGTGTGTGAACCTTTAGCTGATAGTAATGACCAATAATTGCGGAACGCGCCTCTCTTCACCAGTCACGCGCCTCTCTTCACCAGTCACGCGCCTCTCTTCACCAGTCACGGGCCCACGCATCAGCAGCATACAAATCCATCATCTATCCGAAGTAGTTATCCGATCAAACCAAAGAATAGTGTCGGTACCTGGTGTAGACTTGGATCATTATCTATTCACTGCATGTCTTGTTTATTTTGAAATTCTCAGGTATTCTAGCGTTAAATTTGGAACCTACTAACATTTTATTAGTAATGGAGTTCTGACCATAACTAGCCTCGTGTGATGAAATTGAACAATTTCACTGCTAGGGGCCCACCAAGCACACGGCACCTTTAATTTACAAATATCTTCCTTGGCCCACGAATATTATAGAAAGCTACGATTACTGCCCAGTCAATCCCTGTGTAGGATTTTCCAGCAACGAATAGTTATCAAACGTGATCCGTGTGTGGAGTTTTTCACGGCGTCAGTGAGTCTTTTCCAAACCGTTGTCCTCTGACATCAGATCGCCTTTTGCATCTCATCCATCAATGCCATTAGAGACACATTTGATCATGATCAAGTAAATGCCATTTGATTGCGCCCCAAAAATGGCTTATTGACCACTGCCCAAACAAACTGCCCAAGTCATGCGTAATCAATACGTTATCGTCCAGTAGATGCCATGTTAAATGTTGATCCCTCTCCGTGTAGTTCTTCAGTTGGAGGTCGCTCATTCAGCCATCGCTATGATGAAAAACCTGCCTGACAAATATGCCACTTAAAAAATATATATATTCCTTTGATGTGACTTGAATGTAACTCGTCTGATGTTTCTCTCTCCTCGCATCTGTCTTTCTCTGTTTTGTACGTGTTGAGAAGATGCTTACTCTTTTTTGGTGTCGTTTCTTGTCGGTAGCCAGTCCTGTTTCTGTCTGTGTTGTATGAGAAAACGTGTTTATTTGGTGCGTTCTATTGTATCGCGAAATCTTCTCATCCTCCTCGCCTCTTTCTCTATCTCCCTACATGTTGACAAAATGTATGCATGCTTATGGTGTGCGATGTAGGCAAGGTTGTTGATATAACTGTTTGTGTCCTCTCTGTGTTCCAAAGCTCCACCTGTTAGCCTCACCGCATGCCATTTTAGACAGATATTTGAGTCTGTAATATTCCTGCAAAAATGGAATCACCGCACACTCTGAGAATAAAGTGATTTCATATAATTGTTCATCGTCCTGTGTTTCTGGCTATGGCTCCCTCTGTGTAAAAGAAAAGTTATGGTCAATATTTTGGTGGTAGAGACGTATAGTGTTTTTTTTCTTTTTTTTCTGATATGGGAGGCGAGACATCCGTGATTTGTGAGACCGAGACATAATCCGCAGTCTTGGATCTTACCCCATTCGCATGGCATTCGTTAAGGAAGTATGTGCAAAGACCTTCAATGTATATCACTTGTTACTGTTTTTTTGTGTCAGTCTCTGGAGTGAAATCCTTAGTTTTTCATCTCAACATGGCTGTTATGCATTTTTCTATTTTCTTTTCCTAAGTAATTTTAACATCTATTCAATAAAAGCGAAAGGGCTGTAAACAGAATGCACCGTGTCGTTCAAATCGTGATTGGATAACGTTAACTCGTGTCACAGTGAGTACGCCACGACGCCGTGCAAATAGCGTCTCTCATAACAAAGTCTGTTTGCCATAAGTGGGTCTGGGATATTTGCATTGGGAAAACTTCTACATCTGACAAATCTCTAGAAAGCAAAGAGCAAAAAGGCATTAGACATTGAAACGAATGTAATCGATCATGATGCTTTGACATTTTCAGGCATATTGCTGGTCAGAGCTTTGGATTTGAATGATGTTCTCCCAAAAGGTTGCCGGCATCACCTTTCACCATATGCAGTGCAGTGCATCTAATTTATTTACCTTCCAATACATACATTAATAGATTTCACTTTTAAAGATTAGCTGCCATTTCATTCCTTCTCTGTGATTCGGTTCATGTGTATTTGCGAAAAAGCCACAGCTTGGTTTATTTTGGGAGTAAAGAATGATGCGAGATTGAAATGATTTTTTTTATCGAGTGGTTCAGTTGATGGATGAAAATATATCATCGCTTTCAGTTATACCTGACATATTACACATGTTGGTGCTTTTTTCAAGATTGTGCACGTGATTTGCAGAGCGCTGGGGGGAAACTAAATCTTTCACACTATCTGTTGCAGCAGATGTTGTGCGGTCTTATGCTCTGCCAGTTCCTGAGCAGAGATACCCCCAACCCAGAGACAGGTTATTATTATTATTAGTAGTAGTAGTAGAGTGAAAGTAGTAGTACTAGTGGTAATAGTAGGTTTAACCATTTATACAAGGCAAAATGAATTACTTACACACTTTCATACCTGGGATGTCCATAACATCTAGGTAAGCTATTCACTTTCCGGAAAAATAATCCAAAATGGCTTTTCAGTCAGATATCCTTGATAAGAAACGTGCCTATGTACAGTAGCTGACACATGTCACCACCACTGTTTTCTTTGACAGTGAAACATGTTTCATCATAACTCATTGTTAAACTCAACATGTCATTTCACTATAATGCTATTGTTATAGGGCTTTCAAGTGATGTAACGCACCCTCCGGCAGCCATATTGGAGGATCTCCTCTTGGGCAACAACAGTTGTGAACAGCTGATTGTGTTTCTAAATGCACAACTTGGCCGTCTCAACAGAACTGTATACATGGTTAATTTCTGTGCCATTTTTGACTGGGAATTAATCATCATTTCACCACTGACACGTCTAAGAAACTTTGTGTTTCGATGGCTTGTTAGCTAGCTAACCATAGTAGGTCAGCTAACCACCACTCTCTTGTTGTAAACACATCTGATTTGGGCACTAGCTAACATATCGAGTTGAATCTAGCATTAGTGTCAGTAGTGGCTAGTTGTAACATCAGTTGCTTTGCTAAATTAGCTTTCTGGCTAGTTAGCAAGCTAACAAAGTAAAAACAAACAGCTTGTTTAAGCTACAACTCTCGGCTTTGGAGTACAGACAATACTGCGGTGTCACAGTAACCTAACATCATCGTATCCAATTCCGGCCACCCTGGCCATTTCTGTTACATTTGGAAACATCCTCATCGGAACATTCACTTTTACCGGTTACTGAATGAACATACACCCACAACAACAGTCTTTTAACAGTAAGCCTGGTTGTTAGGTTATATATTTAACCATTATTTGCACACAGCCAATTCTCCAATGGACCTCCAAACCGTAAGAGGTTTGTGACACAACTGCAAAGTGTCCACAGGTTTCACAATGCGGCTGCATTTCCACCACTTCAGCCTTCTGTTGAGCGCACACAAGGGTCTTGGCTCCTCCTCTGCAATAAAAGTCTGCCAGTCTCCCTGCAGGAAATGGGGGCATAAATCAATCCCATTAGTATTCATGCGCTGAGGTTGCCTTTTCAGACCTAGCTGCCTTTGTGCCCTCTAAGCACCACTCGGGCTGCGTGGGAGCCACGGCTCTCGGCGTCCCGTAGACACGCAACAGTCAATGTCAATTAACTGCTCTCCACTGGGCACCGGCCACATAAACCAGCCAGTGGAAGCAAACTGGCGCTTGAGCCGTAGCTCGATAGAAAATGATTTTCTTTTTACTTTTGACGGTGGCTGTAATCATGAGGAGGCTTGACTGGGATTTCTCTCCCACCTACCAAGACAGAGCTTTAGCCAGTGAATACAGATGTTTCGACCCTGAGGGGGGGGGGGAAATAAAGCCACTGCCATTTATAGTTGTTATTTATATTTTGACCAGTTCTTTCTTTGCCAGTTAGCTAACTGTGGTTCTTTGGCTCCGCCCATTGATGTTTAACTCCAATAATTAGCTGTGTATTTGAGCAGTGTGGAAAAGCCGAGGGGTTTCAGCCGCACAGGGAAATGTAGTGAGCACTAATAGTGCACGACCAATAGTGCTGAATTTCCATATTGCAAAACTAACACATAGAGACAGCCAACCACGCCTTGTTTTCTCATCCAACCATCTCCAATGGACAAACCACACGCTCAGCACAGAGCATCTGAGCCTCCCCGTACTTTGCACATTTAGATTACATGCAAATGAACGATTGAGAGGGAAGCGCGATTCATTTCAAATCCGTCAGGCCACCAATTTGACTGTCATCAGGCTGGGAAATGTCTTCCCCCAGCATCCAGCTCTCAATCCAGGGAGCTTGATAGGTATCATAGCATCCTGGGGAGGCTCAGATTGACAAGTCCATTGACAACAGATTGGAGCAGCCGTGGTGGCTCAGAGGAAGCTATAATGGGCCCAGTTAATGAATCAAATAGCCCGGAGACCTTCCCCACCCGTATCAGGGCCAGAGCTGCTTTTCCATCTACCACAGTGACAAGAGGTCTGACGCGTTATAAGGCATTTCATTTCAGGACAGGACCCCAAGGAGACGTCCCTCCATTTCAGCCCATTTCAGCAAAGTTCCGTTCAAGACCGCTGCTGACCTCAATTAGTGAGCGTTCCTCCTCTGTCTGAAGAGTGTTGGCATATGGTGATGGTACAAATCCTCTACATTGTCTTATCCCATGTAGAGGCCTGCATTATATATAAAACGTCCTCCATAAATAGATGACGTACACTGAGTGTATGAATACTGCATATTCCTTCGTATGGATTTGCGTGGAGTAAACAGGATGTTTTCTGCTGTCTATAAATACTGTTGGGTTTCAGTAACTTCACATTTCCTTCAGGGAAGCTGGTACTACTGTGCAGTTGTGAAGGGCTGCTTCTCCTGTGTGCAAAATATGTTTTCTAACATTTTATCAAAACGCATTCTCACTGTGAAAACAGAAGTGGTGCAGTTTCAACTAAAATGGTTCAAAATATGATTTGTTGGATGTTGCTGGGATCTTATTCTCCTCACCGGATTTTAAATTTTTGTAAATCTTCATTTATCCAGGAAAGGTGATATTCGCATTCACTTTCTGAGTTTGTACAGCTCAACCGGAGCAGCTGGGGGTTAAGTGCCTTGCTCAAGGGCATCTTAGTTGTTTAGGGATTTCTCATTCACTTTCCCCACCCACATTTTCCTGGCCGGCCGGGGGGATTCGCACCAGCGAACCTCTGGGTTACTGCCACTCTTAAAACTGTACTTGTATGTAGGTGATATGTTCATAAAGAGCATCTCAATCTCCATGTCCACAGAGTCTCTTCCTCAGCATGGTCCTATTACCTTTAAACACGATGCACTAAATCTGCAGCCTCACTTCCAAGAAAGAGCTTCTTTGGATTAAGCTCCGCTGAGCTGCAAAATTGAACTGCCAGCCATCTATTGAAATTTGATAACAGAGGGTAATGCGCTGAACCTGACATCTGAATTTCCACTCTAAAGCAGCCAGAGTGCTGAAAAGTAAATTAATTCAAGACCGTGAGCATCTTAAGAGGGGAAAAAGAGGAGAGGAGGAAATGCAAGTCTACGATAAAGACCATGTTGGTTCCCAAAGGGAACTCTTTGATATCTTAATACCAAACTGATTGATGAAACATCTGGGACACAGCCTAAGTTCCCTGGTTGCAGCTCTTAGTCCGCCCACTCTTCCACTCTTCCACTCATCAGGTCTGAGTTGTGATGGTTTGGTCCATCCAGAATACCAATTAGGGGGGCCTAATTGCCTCAAATGTAATATAAGACACTAATTTGCTCCACGGTCAAGAGACGGGTCTGGATTTATGCAGAAGGGCCCCGTGCTGCATGCTGCATGAAATGCTGGCTTTTGTCTAAGACGCGCCGGGCTAGTTTACGATGTTCTATCCGAAGTTGCTGTCTTTAAAGAGAAGGTCGTTTAGTTCTCTTAATTCTAAGCCTTCCAGGCGCGTGCAATGCAGATCCCCCATTGTTTTGAGTAATGCATCGTGATATGCTTGAGCTTTGCCTTAAACGGAAACACCGCTGAATTTCGACATGCAGATTCATGGTTCGTATTCTCTAGGGCAGCTCAGTGAGTATTAATGAACATTCTGCAAGTCCCACAGATGGGAGAGGAAACCACCTCATTTCCAATGCGCAGCTTATTTCTGAAAAACGATACATCCCTTTTTGAAAACCAAAACAACAACATCACTACCATCATCATTCAATAACTTCAAATATAGAGGGTCCGGTATCTAACAGTGTTGTCATTTTGTCAACCACATTCTTAAGTTACCTCATTTTGCTAATGTGATCATTTTTGAATTTTCAAATGGTGGATATCTCATTATGATCTAGGACAGTTCAGTTACAATTAGTGAACATGCTTTCATATCTCCAGTTGGAGATGAAAATGGGACAGCAGGGTTGTTGTTTGTTGGCACATTCCTTATCTGTGACACCATATAGACGTTCAGCTCTGGTGAGAATCAATTGTCAACGGTGGAAAATATGACTGCAGTGATATTGAGCAGGATTTTCCGCAGATGGGAGTGTATTTATTATTCTGACAGAAATGAAATTAAGAAAATACGGGTGTAATTTGTATTTCAAGCATTTCATGAGTCCACAGTGTCAGTCCTTCATCCACTGTCCATGGAGTTATAACATACTGAACATGACATCATAGATGAGGTTTGTGGC
>OMOT01055121.1:4852-17930 GCA_900312575.1 Acanthochaenus luetkenii
TTCCCTTAAGTCCACTTACTCTTAAATATTGTGTGGGTTTGTTTTGAGTAAATCCTCCCATTTTCAACCTTCACATTCAGAACCGACTGCTGTCATCTGGGCCTCCTGTCAGCCTTAGAACCTGCAGCGCATTATTTGAAAAGGTAATTCCTCCATGTTACTTTCCACATGCTGCACCTCTGCATTGGCTATTAAGCTAAACTAAGCTATCTGATCTCCTAATTCTGATGATACTAAATAAAGCGAAACACTCTTACGTTGGAATGCAAAGGACCGTTACTTCAGACGTGCCTGATATTTGATTTTAGAGGCATCATTACTCTCCACATTGACATTTTTTTTGGGGGGGGGACACAATTGGAATGTCTGTGAGCATTTTCAAATGGTCCGTCTCTGAAATGGCAGGGCAGGGGCGCGTAGCCGCCACAGACGGTCGTGATGGCTATCAAACATCTGCATGTATGAGCTCATATGCCTCGCAGTTTGATCCTCCATTTGTCAATAATGTGCCTGTAACTCCATCGCCAGTTTAGACATTACCGCACGGCTCTGTGAAAACAACACAGCGCTGCTCACGGTTAGGCAGACTCTTATCTCTGCACTGCAGTCTCGGCCCAGCCCTCCTTGGAGCAGGACCCGGGTCAGACGAGGACCGGCACTGCCTTTCAGCCGCACTGCTTCATTTATGCATGACGAGACTGGGAATGGGTCAAATGTTTCCGTTCCATAAGAGGAAGACGATCCAAGGCCAGCGGGGTTTTGGATGGGGGGAATAAAGGCTGAGCTTTAAGCGTAATTATTGCCTGAAGCATATTAATAGCACTTCTGAAATGGTATCTTGCAGCTCAAGAGGATATCTGCAGCTCATCATCCGCATTGCATATCCTGCAATGTTGCAGCATGTTTTCTCCTATAACTCAGTTAATTATAGAACAGTGTGCTTCCACTTTAAAATGCAAACTCTCTCGTCATTGGTGAACTGCACTGAACTGCACCTCGCTCTCTCAACACTGCTCTCTTTCTCTGTGACTGCACACTGTCACTTGACTCACAATGCTTTTCTTGTGCTATCAACACAATTCCTCCTCACATTTTTACCACATGTAGTAACCTGATGAGATCTGATCACATTTCCTTTCATTCTTTTTTGGTTTGGTTTTTTGCGGGCACAAAATGTCTGACGTAAGAATATCACAAGAGATGAACCGTAATGTTGTGAGTTCATTTTGATCATATGTGCTCAGTGTTTTTGTAACCACTACTTTTAAGTTACTTACTGAATATATATATATATGAATATATATATATATATAGTCATTCTGTAGTAATCTGAATCTGTTATATACTTAATGAAGTTCAAAATAAATTAAAAGTTGGCATCAGAACTAGAAATAATTATTTATGTTAGTCATAAAAAGTCCCTTTTGAAACCCCAACTTGCCAGAACCCAACCTGTGAACATGATTGTTTTTTGTGGGGTTTGCTGACTGTCCAAAATGTCTTCCACGGCCCAACACAGAGTGAAGAATATTTTTGTTTTGTGGAACATTTTGGCAATGCGCACCTACACTTTTCATTTCAGACGTCCAGACTGACTTACACCTCTACCCTCCAGGGTGCCAAAACGTCATCGTCAGAGCCCCCGATAGCTCCCCCTGTGTCGGAAGAGGAGGATGAGGAGGAGGAAGAGGAGGAGGAGGAGGAGGAAGAGGATGATGACGACGACGAGCCGCCCCCGGTCATTGCACCTCGGCCCGAGCACACTAAATCTGTGAGTTTACGGCTGGAACGGGGAATTCGGTCTGTTACGAATCTCTTCCCCTCGCCATGTGCTGACTGTTTCCTCCTCCCAGATCTACACGCGCTCTGTGTTGGAGCCGATGAAGCCTCCCAGCCCCGTGAAAGAGCTGGTGACTCCGCCAGAGTCCCAGGTCCAGCCAGACAACACGTCCAACACAATGTATCGCCACACTGACCGCCAGAGGAAGAAGTCCAAAATGACAGATGAGGAGATTCTGGAGCGGCTCAGTACGTCTACTTATAGAAACTCATGTCTTCGTGTGCGTCTGTGTGTGTGTGTGTGTTTGTCGATGTCGTGTATGTGTGTGTGTGTATGATATTTCATCGTGGGTGCATGATAATGTGCCTGTGGTTTTCTATTAGCCTGCTGTGCTCCCAAACGATTGGATGTTGGTTCAAACCTTGGCCCCAACAAGGGACACGAGCTGATATCACATCCAGTGCAACGTTTATGTGTATCTAGGAGAAATATGCAAAAGAACGGAGTCTAATTATGTCTAAATTGGACAAGACGGTCATCTTCTTTTTCTTTTGTTCGAGTGGCCTCTGTTACATCCCTTTCCAGAACTTCAGCCCAAATGACCAGCATGCAACAGGCAGGAGAGATGCATGTATGTAGCTACTCTCCATACCTGTATGGCCACGAGGGATAGACAGACCGAAGAGGTGTAATGCAACGATGTGTTCTGTGCATGTGTGTGATTGTGTGTGGGACCGCCTGTCACACCAGTTCAACCAACTCTTTATCTGTTTCCTCTCTGGACTCAGGGAGCATTGTGAGCGTGGGGGATCCCAAAAAGAAGTACACGCGCTTCGAGAAAATAGGACAAGGGTGAGTCTCCCCACGATCATAAACCACTAGAGGGAGGGAGGCTGAATGCCTGAGGGGAAAGAGAGAGAAGTAGACAGGAAATGAGAACTTTATCCTGAGATGGCCGTGAGCCAGATTAGCTCAGCCTTCTCTCTCTCTCTCTCTCTCTTTCTCTCTCTCTCTCTCTCTCTCTCCCTCTCTCTCTCCCTCCTTGTCTTTCTCTCTTGTCAGGCTGCTGCTTTTCTGTCTCCCTGTTCACTGCACATCTGAACCGATGCAAAGTCTGTGGACGTGAGCTGTTCTGACACGCTCACCCGTCCCATCAGGAAGCGTTTATCTGACACAGTAGAGCTAACCTTATTAGTTATTAGCGCCGGACTAAACAGGAACTCTGCTTCATTATTCATGGCTACTGACGATGCACAGGTGTAGCTGACGGCAAGAGAAAGGGAGAAAGGCGGAAAGGCCAGAGGCCCGAATTCACCGAGGGTTGTGAGGCTCGTGAGCGCGTGCTACACCTCCAAATAAGGAGAAAGTGTTCGCATGCCATGCCTTGACCATGTGCAGTGAATGGAGACCATATATTGCATACAGAACCTTGGTAACTCCGTGTTAATTGGGTTTTTGTGGTAAAATAAGCACATATATTAATTATTTTGGGGCTTTAGTGTGTATAAAGGAACTAGTCAGGGTTAACACACAATTACGGTTTGGTTTTAGACATTAGTTGGATCTATTTAGCCCTGTTGTTGGCATTGTGGCATAAACATCGAGTAGTTTGTGACAAACAGTGGCTCAGGGGTTTAAAGGCCAAACGTTTAACACGCTACAGCCTAAATAATGGTAGGCTGGTAGAGCATGAAACCGTCAACTAATTCCATGTTGAAAATGTATACAGCTGAACCATCAATGTCTCTGTCTCTGCTCTGAGCCCGCCAGAGAGATCCTCAAATAACTTAGCTTGGGGGGGGAAACGGCGTCAGCAGATGCACTTGTCTGTTTTCACTTTCAACCTTTAGATGTTTGTGGTTGTGACTCGTTTTTGCCGGAGGTGTATGGGTGAGAAAACATGTGATCAGTACAGGAATCCCACTTCAAGACGTAGAACAGGACCACAGTGGGCCCTGCCTGGGCTATGAAACAGGCTGGGCCGCCATAGACTGAAACCGATAACCATCCTGAATGTGAATGGTTTTGTTTGTTTTGGTTTTGGGTTGTTGTTGTTTTTTATCCAAGTTTTTTTTTTTTACCCTATTTATTTCTATAAATCCTTGATAATATGTCGTTATGACCATATTTGGACAAAATGTAAAATAAACAGATGTTTTAAAAGTCCCAGGAATGAGGAGCCACAGGAATCCCACGGGCCACAAGGCAAAGGGAATACAATAGTCCTGGCAAGATGAAATAAAAACAAAATCTAAAAAAAAGTGACAGTGCAGCAAATAAATAAATAATGTAAATAAATAAATATAATTTTATGGTGTTCAGTGTCTTTTGATTTAAAAAAAGAAAAGTATTTTAAAAGCTTTGGTGTATCATTGATGTGGTGTTGATCTTTCCCCAGAGCGTCTGGCACTGTGTACACTGCCATCGACATCGCCACTGGCCAGGAGGTAAGTACATTCTTTCCTTTTCCTTTCCTTCTACAAATCGTGTTCCGTATCCTGGAAACTAATCCCTTGTCTGCTCTCTCAGGTGGCCATTAAGCAGATGAACCTGCAGCAGCAGCCCAAGAAAGAGCTGATCATCAATGAGATCCTGGTGATGAGGGAAAACAAAAACTCCAATATAGTGAACTACCTGGACAGGTCAGCCCCGCAACACACGTCAACATTTGCTGTCGCTGAGTAAACCATTATATCAGTCTGAAAAACCGAACAAAATTCAACCGAAGACCTATTTCAGGTTATTTTGAGTAAGAGGAATTTAGATTTTGGATTCCCGCTAAAGAGAACTCTAAGCTTTATACGTAGCATTTCAACTAACCCAATTCAAACCCAATTCAAACCCAATTCAAACCCAGGTCTTTATCAAAATGCATTCTTGTGTCCTCCATGACGTAATATTTAACAGCCGAAGTGCGATTCTAAAACAGAGGAACAGACGGACGGACGATGGATGAAGATCCCTGAAGTTTACTTGCCAACCGAGGATGGACCAGATAGTGGCTTGACCGACCGGAATAAATGGGAAGCCCCAAGATTCATTGCGAGAACGACGCATCACGTCCAAAACAGCGTCGATAGTACAGAGCCGGTTGAATCAGCTCGGAAAGCACAACGGCCCATCTCAAAACTGTAACGATGCTTCTCTGATCTCTTGTCCTGGAGAAGTTTGTTCTCCCCAAGACAGGACAGGAAATGCGCAGCACACTAGTACAAAACCACCAGGACCTTTCACTTTCTCTCTCTCTTTCTAGTTACTTGGTAGGAGATGAGCTATGGGTGGTGATGGAGTATTTGGCCGGTGGCTCGTTGACAGACGTAGTGACTGAGACCTGCATGGACGAGGGCCAGATCGCTGCGGTCTGCAGAGAGGTAAGAAAGCCCATAGAGCAGCAGTACCACCCACAGCCAGGTGGGCACAAGCAAACACGTCTGTACACTTCACTCAGCCAAGAGAACGAGACGTTGTGCTCATTGCGGACGGAGTGTCGATCAGACCTACTCTCAAACTTCCCACGTCTCCTCGTAGTGTCTTCAAGCCCTGGACTTCCTACACTCCAACCAGGTGATCCATAGAGACATCAAAAGTGACAACATCCTCTTGGGTATGGACGGCTCCGTCAAGCTCAGTAAGTCTTTATTGTTCAAACATACGGAAATGCAGCCTTTAGTTTGGAAGAATTAAACACAGGCAATATGCAATAAATATATAATCAACCCTATGGATAGTAAAACCGTTCCAGTGGTTCCAGTACATATTTGCAAGAAAAGTGCAATTTCTGGTAGGTTAAGAACTGACTGAGGGATAAATGGCATTTGGGATAAAAGACCATTAGTCTCCAATGCAGAGTGATGTGGTTTAGGCCATTTACTAATAAAGTGCATAACACACCATTGCACGTCTCTCTCTCTCTCTCTCTCTCTCTCTCTCTCTCTCTCTCTCTCTCTCTGCAGCGGACTTTGGCTTCTGCGCCCAGATCACTCCAGAGCAGAACAAGCGCAGCACGATGGTGGGCACGCCCTACTGGATGGCACCAGAGGTGGTGACCCGGAAGGCCTACGGGCCAAAAGTGGACATCTGGTCTCTGGGAATCATGGCCATCGAGATGGTGGAGGGAGAACCGCCCTACCTGAATGAGAATCCACTCAGGGTGAGAGACAACGGGCTCTATACAACCACACTACAGGGCTGTCATGTCCGTCATGGAATAAAAATAACTGCTCAACAATGTAACTTTCTACCGTACCATATTTTCAACTAATATTCTGCTACTTGACCACGCCCGTCCTTCCAGGCCCTGTACCTGATAGCCACCAACGGGACGCCAGAGCTGCAGAACCCAGAGAGGCTGTCATCTGTATTCAGAGACTTCCTCAACCGCTGTCTGGAGATGGATGTGGACCGCAGAGGCTCGGCCAAGGAGCTTCTCCAGGTAATAACGATAATTTGGTCCCTGGAATCAGTCGTTAATGACGGTAATAAAACCGGGCGCTCATCGTCAAGATTTGGCTTCCCGGAATTGTCTAATTCTGCAGTTCTCTTCGGCCCTGTACCTTCATCTTTCTTTTTTCTGTCCTCTGCAGCATTCCTTCCTGAAGTTAGCGAAGCCTCTATCCAGCCTGACGCCTCTGATTGTAGCCGCGAAGGAAGCCATAAAGAACAGCAGTCGCTAGGGTGCGCCCTTTGTCCTCGCCCAAGGCCGGAGCCCTGCCCCCGATGTGTGTGTTAACGGGGGTAGGGGTTGGGTGTGCGGGTGGTGGGTGACTTGACAGTGATGGCACAAGGACAAAACCCCCCCCCAGGCCTCACATGTAGGACGGACACCTGGCCCTGCAGCCTCTCAGCCCATGCTGCTGAAAGTACCTTGCTTCCTCGTTTACTTCTCCAGCACTCTGTACATGTAGAGCAGTCCATCAAGTGTGTGTGTGTGTGTGTGTTGGTGTATGTGCGTGTATGTGCGTGTGTGTGCAAAATGTACGTGCACATCTCTTTGTGTCATATGTCCTGTTTGGGAGGCAGTCCCTCCCAAACCAAAAGAAGGGTGGAACATTTTCAAATAGAAAAGCAAGCGTGCTCCTTTTCAAGATTTTAAGCAAGAGAAACTTTATGAGTGAAGAGGAGAACGTGAGAAAAGGAAGAGCTCGTGATTCCTTCCCTGCCCAGCTATAGGCTCGGTTTTCCTTCCTCCCTCCGTAAGGCGCCATCAGGCCACACCTGCACCTGCAGTGACCATTTGATGTGAGAGAGTCACTCCAGGACTCTGGACCCAACCTCTGCCTGCATGACCATGGTTCTGTGGAGCAACCTGGCTAATCCTCTGCAAATTGTCACATCTAGATGTGTTGTTTGTGTGTGTGTGTGTGTGTGTGTGTGTGTGTGTGTGTGTGTAGGGGTGTCATTACAGGGGGGAAAGACAGGAATAATTTCACATGACCTAAACCATCTTTAATCACAGTTTTATGACCCATATTAACCTCCAGCCTTCATCTACTTCGGCATTGTGAAGAGATACACTTCTCATCTTTCATTTGAGACAACTTCTTCCAGGCAATGTCTCTGTCACGGAGTGTTGCCGGAAGTTCATTTGCCTTTTTAGTTATCCGCTTCTCTCTCAAGTGATGTGACTTTCATGGGCGACTAACCCCAGTAGGTGTAACAGAGCCGTGTACTCGCACGTTAAGGAGTTGATATGGGTTCTTAAAAAAAGACAATTCATTGGTTTCATTGGATTTCTTTTCTCTCATTTTTTTCAAGAAGTAGCTGTCACAAATAATATATATGACTGAATTCAGAATTATATGCTAAATATCAGGTTCCTGGGTGGATGATTTTAAATACTGAAACGTGTCTTGGTAGCTGTTTGTGCAATGTTTGCCTGTCTAAAACACCAAATTCAACTAGAACTGCAGTTCTCTTTCAGTCCAGAATTTGACATAATACATTCAAGTTTCATTTCATTGAATTAAAAAAACGTATTAATCAATTACCTTAGGCAAGTGCTACATTTCCAGTAGTTATTTCGGTAGTCTAGCGAGAGACACTTGAATACACTGAAACGTAGATGATTTGTCACACTTTCAAATTTTATATATATTTTGGCACCAAATGAATACATATGAACATTTCATCTCGACATCTGGTACCGAGCATTCTGCTTATTCCAGGTATACCACCCGGCAGAACTCATTAGAAAGACTATAAAGTTTCATTGGCGATGCATGCAAGTAACACCATTTTATCTGCCAATGAGGCTAGTGTAGATTATTTGTTAAATGCATGCATACATAAGCCTCCACTTCATATTCTAGATACGGTTTAGCCTGTAGACCTGGCAGTAATCCTGATATGTACTGTTTCAAATTAACTCAATTTCTGTGGCGTTGGCAAACAGAAGTCATTTGTATTCTTGAATATAGACAAATTCTCACAGAACCCCCAGAAGGGGTTTGATGGTGAGATGTTTAACATACTCTTCCGCATTCTCTTCCTTTAAAAAAGCAGAACCTAACAGAATATCCCTTGACAAACAATATAAACCAAAAAGAAAAGTAAAGATGGTGTGGAACAATTCATGTGCTAACTGTTGTAATGCCTTTCGCAAAGAACCTTGACGTCGAAAGTAGGAACATAAAAGAAAAACTGTAAAAACGGTGGAATGTAAAATAAATATAAAGCAGTTTCATGCATTTCACAATGATTTCGCAATCTGGAGAATTAGTCACTTGTTTCCGGTTACATTTCTGCTCTTCCGACAGTAAATGTTTTTTTGGGGGGGGTTGTTTTATTTCCATGACTATATTTCTCACTGTCCCTTTGTCATATCTGCCATGTTAACCTGTTCTGAAATGGCTGCAGCGTGTATGCTGCACTGTGGGATGGGATGGGAAGACAAAGCGTCACACATCATTAACATGAGCCATCAGTAAGGCTGATCATCTTATATAGGCGAGTACATTATACAACTGTCGGGATTGAATGCCAACAAAGACGTGGCCTGCCTGTCCATTAGGACGTATATACAGCATTTAAGATGCTCCGGTGTCTTTTTGTCACTCATTCTGTCTTTTGTGACATTTTTCATTTGCTCCAAAAATGTGTTCCTGTGAGTTTTTGGACGTACGGCAGATCGTGAGAGAATGTTATTCAGTCATTTCCCCAAGCTGACGTTTTTAGTAGGAGTGCCAGTTTATGATTGTAGCCTGTCTTAAAGAGCGTTGGAAACAGAACTGTATTAGAGGTTCATATTGTTCTCTGCCATTCCCTTCATCCCTGGTAAGTGGTACATTTCCTTTCTGTAGTACATAAGTGATCTATAAACTACTTTGTGTCTGTATTTGATAGCTTAGTCAGGCGTTTCCTGTGTGGCATCCCTCTGTGTGCGCGTGTGTGTGTGTGTGTGTCTGTGTGTCAAGGGGGGCTACCTCAATCTGCACTAGAAGATGCCTCACTCTTGTTGTCCACCTTGACTTTGAGGTGCAGGATAGCTGCTTGGTCATATTGTACCTGCATTGTACACTAAATGTACAGAAGGATGAAGGAGTGATGGTAGACAGGAGGATGTGACAGATTTCATGCATGTAAAACAAACTATACACTGTATTTCATGTTCAGATAGGTTAAGATTGTTAGGATATGTATGTATGTATGTAAATATGATGGGAGAACCCCCCTTTCCCCCCCCCAGAATTATGTAACTTAAAATGACAATATTCAGGTCGCTATATGGTTATGTATCGATACATGTTTTGCACCCTGGAACCGGAAAAAAAGAAAATGAACACACACTCCGTCTCTCCACTCCTGGATCAAATTTCTCCTGTTTGGGCTTTACCGGACACTCCTTCATCTGGACAGAGAGCCAGTGAACGCAGCACTCTGTGTGCAGGCCCACACAGTCCGTCCTGAGTACCACGGCTGAGCGTTAGTACGTGTACGTGTGTGTGCGGTAGGTGAGGGTGGCCTGTCAGGACGCTGGCCATGGGACGTTTGGCCTCTCCCCCATGTACAGGTCTGAACTATGAGCACAAGGGTGAATTTTGGGACAACAGACACCGCTGACCTGCCCCGTTTCTGTGGTTTGCTCCTGTACATTCCCATCTTCTGAATGTGTAAACCTGTACACGTGGCGTGACCATTCCTCTATTCATGTGTATCAAGAGAATGGAAAGAAAGACAGAAAAGTGTTTCTTTTTAAATTATTATTATTATTACTCTTCTTATTGTCTAGCTTTGTAAAACTGCGGATCCATCTGGCGTACCTCAGCAGGCCTTCCCCCCCGCCGCCCCATCTTTGAAAAAGGACAAATGAGTGACGGGGAGATGAGGTTTTGGATAAACTATTTTTAATTGTGGTTGAAGCAATAGACTTTTTGAACTTTGAATTGTGCATGGCTGTGTCTTGAGTGTAAAACAACAAAATATTGCTGTTTGGGAACTGGACTGAAATAAAAAACATTAAAAAAGAGGAAGAAAACCAGACTTGTGACCAATCGTGTAAGCTGCCGTGATTATTTGAATTTATTTAAATTCTTGTTTGCCATTCAGGGTTTTGCAATCATGAAAAGGAAACATGACATGACATGAAAACCGATGGAGGAAAGAAAAATATGCATTACAGAAATACAGAATATTGGAACATTTGGTTGCGCATACAGTAAAAGCTTTTCCGCATAAAGGCACTTATATTTATGATGTAATTATATGTAAGATAAGACTTGAATGAGGCACATCTCTCATATCACTTACAGCCTATCTACAAAATAGGAATTATATCTTCACAGGAATCTTGCAGAACTATATCACTCTAAAAAATATATATATACAAGTTACACAACAATTATTTAAAAGGTCATTCAAACACGATACATTTGGATAAAAACAATTAACAGGAATCGACATTCAGTCCGTCTGATAGTGTTCTGGTCAATTCTCAACCTTGAAAATAATTCATAAATGTGCAAATAATGGATGGCAATCGGAATAAAATTTAGCTCGAATAATTGCATACAAACTTGGTCATAAAATGGTAGAAAACAGGAACTGCATGGCCAACTAGCTGTGCGAGATGGTAACTACATAGTGCGGTACTCAAGATGATTTGAACCCTTTCCCTGGGCAGTTGGGCTGTATGACTGACACGGTCACATGGCAGTGAGCTGAGTGGAAGTGATGATCCTCAGGCTGACAGAACCAGGCATCTCATCAGCCATGTGCCGGCCTCTCTTCCTCAGCTTGAGCTTCTGAGGGTCCGCGGTGTCCTTCACCGCACCGGACAGCACCACTTGACCCAGGAACTGGTCCTTCACTGCATTGCTGTTCCACACCTGAGGACGGCGAGGAAGCGTTTGGAAAACAAAGCGGTTATCAAGTACGATTTTTACTGTCCCATAGCATAAAATGGGGGTTTGACAGGGTTGCTGATCAATACCAATCTTCCGAGGGCTTGTTTTTGGACGTGGTAAGGTTTTTAACGTAACGTGCCCCTGCACTGCCCGTCATTGTGATGGCATATTATAGTCATCAGGACCACAGACATGTTGGGGGACAATAATTCATCCACAGTTTATTTCTCGTCCCATACCCATTGGTACGATATTGCACATGAACCGGCCATCTCACCTCCACAGTTATGGGCTTCCTGGGATTCTTCCTGAAGAAAATGGCTGTGGTTTTAAACTCTGGATCCAGAGTGTCCTTGTGGACGGTAGATCGTACCGAGGCGCCTTCACAGGATATGATCACGTAGGGGTCTGCGCCTGCACAAAAACAGCTCGGTTTAGAGCCATTGAAACTCACAGAAGGAACAGCACTGATACAGTATGTTGATGACTTGTTGACTGCAGCACCCAACAAAGAACAGTGTCATAAAGGCACTATCACTGTGCTCCAACATGTGACTGAAGAAGGACATCAAGCACAGAAATCTCTCTCCAAAACGAATAGAAGCCAAAGCAAATTTGCCTGAACCAGTAACCAAGAAACAAATGACGTCATTTCTGGGAACATGTTCTTACTGCAGATCTTTTATTCCCAACTATTCTGTTCTGTTGGACGGGGGCCTGGCGTCACATGACAAACTCACGTGGACACCAGAAGCTGAGGGGTCGTTCATCACCTTGGAACAGATGCTTCAGACTGCGCATTACTCCGCGCAGGCAGCAGAGCTAGTAGCTCTGACTCAGGCATGTGTGGCGGCTGAAGGTGAGACCGTTACCATATACACTGACTCAAGATATGCATTCGGAGTGGTTCGTGATTTTGGGGCTTTGTGGAAACAAAGAACGTTTTTGACTCATGCATCAAGACAAAACTGCTGATTTGTGAAACGCCCTTTTGCTCCCGTTTGCGTTGAATCTTCATTATTTCAAACAGACTCTTACCCCTATAGCCTGTTCTAATGTCACACGGAGAATTTTACGTAACAGACCCCGCGTGCAAATGATGCATGCGGATAAAACATTTAGCAAATTTGAGTTGACGTGTTTGAAGTCTCTTTAACCTCCCACGTTGTCCTGGTTCTCCAGCGCCTCAGCTCCATGGACGTAGATGTGGCTCACGGCTTGTGGGTAGCCGAGGAACGAACTCCAGCACCGCACCGTGGGCTTGTCCGCCGTCAGCTCCCTGTGAGGGTCGGGCAGCGCACAGGGCGAGGGGCACAGGAGAGAAAAAGAGCACCTATCAGACATCGGCAACACAAGGGGACAGAGGAAGCGATGCAATGTCTTTGCTTCACTCGACACCGCGGCTGGGGCCGGCCGGCTTGGCTGACCCGCGAGTGAGCAAACGCGATACGGTGTCGACTTGAAGTCTGCCAACAGGAATGTTCTAAATCCGTGGCCAAGAAAAGCAGTAGGAGGAGAGGGAGATTACTTTGTGATTTGATGTGAACTAACAGACCACTTTGGGTGAACGTAACCGTCTGGTCTCCATTCCCCAAGACTCTTTCCGCGATTACGGTAGTGAATTGGGCTTCTTGCAGTATCTACAATCGGCAGTGAATGTACAGCTGTGTGTTACATTCTTGCCACCGAGGCCAAGGCGAGTGTGTCTGCTGGACTTGAGCCCGCCGACATAAAAGACAGCCATGCTGCCGATCACACCGGCGCACTAATGTAATTAGTGCCTGAATACTGATTACACGGCTCTGAAAGTAATCAGATACGAATGCAGTTACATTGTCTCATGTCATGTTTCTGAATATTGATTCCAGCGCCAATAGGATCAATACCACAAAAAAAGCACAGTACAGCGCACCCTGCCTGAGAAGAAAACTGAGCTGCAGGAACAAATAAAGGAGGA
>OMOT01055143.1:0-10193 GCA_900312575.1 Acanthochaenus luetkenii
CCTACAGTTTAACCCTAACCCTACAGTTAAACCCTAACCCTACAGTTTAACCCTAACCCTACAGTTAAACCCCTACAGTTTAACCCTAACCCTACAGTTTAACCCTAACCCTACAGTTAAACCCTAACCCTACAGTTTAACCCTAACCCTACAGTTTAACCCTAACCCTACAGTTTAACCCTAACCCTACAGTTAAACCCTAACCCTACAGTTAAACCCTAACCCTACAGTTTAACCCTAACCCTACAGTTTAACCCTAACCCTACAGTTAAACCCTAACCCTACAGTTTAACCCTAACCCTACAGTTTAACCCTCCCTACAGTTAAACCCTAACCCTACAGTTAAACCCTAACCCTACAGTTAAACCCTAACCCTACAGTGCTGATGTGCTGTTCCTTCATACTCTCTCTTTCCCTTTTGGAAATAGCTGTGAATGATGGTAACCCAGATACCTGGGGTGGTATTTAAAGCCCCAGATGGCTTGAAATGCTCACAGATCTGTCACCTGTCACAGATAACGTCTGTGACAGGTGTACATGGTTACAGTCGCCGTAATGAACAAGCCGTATGCTGTATCTCTCTAATTGGGCTGATAAGAGTTAGTGTGTGACAGTGTTCCTTATGGGTCCACTAAAGAGATCATAGAGGGTTGCATTGCAGCTATAACGAGTGACCATGCTCTCTGCAGCCTCGCCATTTGTCACGTGTCTTGGATGCTTGGATACAAGTGCCGCTATTACTCGCCCCAAAGCACAGATTGTTCTGCAATATGGAAGAGGGGAGGTATATCCATTAGACAGGTCTAAAAGCATTGCATCTCTCTCTCTCTCTCTCTCTCTCTCTCTCTCTCTCTCTCTCTCACACTCTCTCGCTCTCTCTACCCCCCTCACTGTCTGGGGGAGATAATCGAATTAAACTGAGACACTCAGGGAGTTTTACATCATTGTTCGTTCACAGCATCCAGCAGGAAAGCACTTATCTGGAGGCAAAGAGTGAGATGAGCTCAACTACGCAATGCCACACAGACAGACACACACACACACACACACACACGTCCTGTAACGTGACATATAATCCATGAATCCACCCGGAGAATCCAGAGCAGTACCTTGAGCAGCAGCTGTGTGGGCCTTCGGCTGTTGGGATCAGAGCTCCTCTGACTGGACCTCAGAACCACTGGCTTCAGGACGTATCCACAGCCGCCATTGTCCTGGAAACGGCCGTTGTTAAGGTCCATAGGCAAGCCCAGAGACTGGAAGTTGAGCGCCACTGCAAAACATCACAATACAATCTAACAATAAAAAAGAGGCAAGAGTTTGACAGAAACAACATTGAAAATGCCTGAAGCCTTTTAAAATCAAAACAAGCACCATGAATTGATTTAGCTGCATTCCACTGATACCTTCCATTTGTCATGCGCCTGTTCATTCTGCAGCAGAGAGCTACACTATGCAATGATTGAAAATGTTTCTTCTACAATAGTTCACATTGCATCAGGCAGATATTCAAATCACACACTGTGCAATGTGAGCATCTTCAATGGCTTTTGCTATGGTGCAAAGCTGTGTCTTGGTGTGTCTACTGTATGGTCTTCAGTGTTTACGCCTTTACACTATGAATAGATTGGAGGATATTGAAAGCTGCAGATGCGATCCTGCCGATAGATTAGCATTATGTTCCCTGACGGGCTGGATTTGGCATCACCGAGTCTGGAACACCACAGATCAATGTGGTTTTTGCAAAGAAACACCCGTGACTGTTGTAACTCCACTTTCTTCCTGCACCGACACATTGCTATGCATCTTTCTGCATCCTTCATATGCTTTTCCTATGTGTGTGTCACAGGGTGAATGTTCTGCTCATCTAACTGTACAGCCAGGCTACTTTGCGCTGCACTTTCCTGGCACTGTGAGCAGTGCCGATCTCCATCTGCACAGCTGCCACTGAGGCGCGGAGAGACAGTCTGCTCACTGATCAGCAGGGAAATCAGAGAGGTGGAGAAGGTAGGAATAGGTTGTGGAAACGACAGGTGGACACTGGCCAAGATGGGGACAGACAGATTAGATTTGTCAGGTTGTGACTTTAAGTCCATAGGAAATCTTGAATGGCTGAGGGCTTGAGGACATAAAGTGTATATATGGTTCTTTGAAGCGTAGCAGACATTTATCTTGGTCAGACTGTATTATGTGGTAATCAGACACACTTGCATACTTGCACACTCAAATTACTGAACATCAAAAGCTGAGCTCTGATAGTTGTTGTTCTTTTAATTCATCCGGAAGGGTACAGATCGATTTAGAAAGGGTGTGATAAGGGAAAGGAGAGGACTTCCTCCCTGAGGTGGGCAGACTGTGGACTGGAATGAAATGTTCTTTTCAGTGCTAATCGACAGGACACGCGGCCTTGCTGTTCCCTTTGAAGTGTCACAATCTCGTTTCCTGACTGTGTTCCCTTCCATTTCAAAAGCTTGGAATGGAGTGTGGTTGCTCTGTATGTGTTTTTGATTTCCGTCAAAAATGTTGACACAAGGGAGATTTATCTCTCCGTGTCTTCAAACAGCTAAAATGACGGTCAGGGTTTTAATGTTTTAATGTGTGTGTGTGTGCATGTGAGCATGTGTGTAAAAATAAAGGCTTATGTGCGCACATCAGGTGTCACATGAGTATGTATGTGTGTGTTTCACTTTCTCCTATCTCTAATCCCGCCTGTACTAAGCTCTCTCCTACCCACCTAGCTGCGAGCCGACGTTCCAGAACTCCTGGGGGTTGTAGTTGGAGGAGTTCGTCCTGGAGCCTGCTGGGTAAATCCTGCTGAGGAACCTCTGGTTGTGTTGAGCAAACTCTGGGCCTGGGAGAGGGGAGACACACAGCAGTCAGTGGACGAATGTCTCCTCTAACACACACTCCTTCATGAGACAATCACTGGTACCAAATTAACAAATGTTATCCCTATGATCCTGGACATTTCCTGATCGGGTTTTTGGTCACTGCACAATGATCTGCTTCCTAGACAGGCTGTAAAGATCAGCACATCATTGTTCCAGTCTCCACGTGATCATATCTTAGCTGTGTCCGGAAAGTATCATTTTCCCACAGAAGTTGGGGATGAAAAGTGTACATGGTTCTTATAGCTAGTCTTGGACCCTGTCAACCAAGCAAACCGGCTCGTAATATAGCTGTGTGTCTGGAAAGGGTCGTTTCCCTGCAGCAGGAACAGAGCTCCTTCCTCTGCATCACTCTGTTTCTCCAATATACTGTCACACAGCAGCGTGACGACAGTTTAACTGACTATCATTTGACTCAAACCGCCGTGGGAGTACAAGTCAAGTCAAGTCAAGTCAACTTTTATTTATATAGCACATTTAAAACCAACCGAAGGTGTACCAAAGTGCTTTACAGTACAAAGCAGACAGATACAATATAAAATGCACAAATAAAAGCAATACAATAAATAAACTCAATAGTCACAACAGGACCAGGGATGTATGGTTTTACGAGCCTCAAAAAGCCAGTGAAAACAAGTGAGTCTTCAGCTACAAGACACATTTCTGAGCTTTTTTGCCTTAAATAGTATATGTAGTATATGTCATGTTCAATATGCTTTCTCTACTATGACGCTTTATGGCCCGAGAGCTCATTGCGTTTCCAGTCCTAAGAGGTTCTGCAGACACCTTCCCTCTGAGCTCTATGTCGTTATAAATCATCAGCTGGCCTCATCAAAATGAAATTTTTTGTTAAAACCACGCCCCTTTCCTAAAATTGAAGACACACACATTGTTTGAACATTCCACACATTGTCCGTCTTACCTGAGGCTTTGGCCAGCTTGTGGGCCTTCTTCTCTCCCATGGACGTGTTCTCGTAGACGTTCTGGTTGTCCTTAGAATGACTGAAGCTGATGAACTTGACAGACCTGGTGTAGATGACCAGGTCAGACAGAGCCTCAGCCACCACCACCTTCTTCTTCTTCTACTCATTACATCAGGGAGAGGACCAACCAAACAGAACATTCACCAAATTGCCACAAATACTGTTGAAATAGTAATGAGTTCAAGTCTAAAGCTTCACATTTCTGTCCCATCTTGGCTTACTGCTCTGTCAGCCAGTCTAAATGCTCTATCCAACTATTTCTGTCTCCCCTTACAAGTAGTCTACGGTTGTTTCAGTATATATTTGAGAAATGTCTTCTTTAGTCTAACTGAGACCCCTGACTTACTTTCTTCTTTGACCCTGTCTTTCTGGGGGACCAGAACTTTGATTTGGTTGGAGTCTCCTCATCCTCCTCCTCATCCTCCTCCTCCTCCTCATCTTCGCTCTGCTCTCCCTCTCTCCCTGCTATGTCGTCTGTCTCACTGTGAGGCCTCATCTTTTTATTCTTGATGAGGATTTTATACTTCAGGTCCTGTCATCCCCAGACACAGAATACATGCACACACATACATGGATGCACACAGGTGATCAGACATACAACACAAGGTGCACGCATTGTTCCTCTTCACCAGCATCCTCAAACTTAGGAAACAAACATCAAAACACTCCCATGGCACAAAGCACCTCCTCTCTGATTTGACAGAAGTGATATATCTAAGTGGATGGAAAAGGCAGAGGGTGCGATGATCACTTATATGTCTGCTGCTACATTTCAAAGTGGTATCAATGTCCTAGCTTTGATCCGGTTGCTGTCCTATAGAGATGAGCAGCAATAGGCTAAAAGTTAAAAACACTGTGGTTTGGCTTGGGAAGCCAACAGCTCCATGGTAAACTACATGACAAGTCACCCTGTCAGAGTCAGGGATGCACATGCAAAATACACAGAATAATCACAGATCATCCAACATCCATGACCTATAGCAGTCCATGCAGAATCAATATCCTGCTGCGAACAGATCTGCACATCTTTCACATTGAAAATTATAACTTTTACTTTTAAAATTATACGCTTCAATACTTCCTTTGGCACTATACTCTCATTTTGTATTGCTATTACACAAGATGATATAGTGTGGGCAGCTAGAATGGAGGCGTTATTTATTTTGTTGTGATTTATGGCATCATGTGCGATCAATAGCGTTCATGTTTACAGTAATAAATAGAATAAAGCCGAGTAATAACTTAACTAATGATTAATGAATGATAACGTATTGCTAATCCTACAATAACACTAATGGAAAAGAAGAGACAAGACAATTGGTGCTTTCCAGCCTGCACGTCACTGGGTAAGAGGCTTTACAACTTCTGTATGGTGACGAACAGTTCTGATCGTTCTGATGGCAGAGTAGAGCAGACTGGCTCCACTTACATTATTGGATGTTAAGCTGGATGTTAAGCAGCATGAACTTGACAGGACCTCGTGAAAATTGATTCAGTGCACAAGTAGCTGGGGGTTAAGAGTCAAGATGAACCCATTAGTGCTGAGGCTCCCATTTAAGCTCACACCTACTGTGCCGTAAAGATGAACATTTTATATAGAGAAGAAAATCAGAATAAAACACAACTTGTTTTTCTCTGCAGTAGATTCCACAGCAGTAGAAGTCAGAGGCACAAAAGAAACCCCAGAGTAAGTCAAGAGTGGAGGCAGATACTTTCAGGACCCAAACAATGTAATCTAAACGAACGATCAACGCCAGCGCCTCAGCACTAGATGGACACGTCTCCGGAGCAGCCCCATCCCTTCGTTTTTGGTGAATCACAGAAGATATTAAAGTGCATTGCGGGTGCAGGAGCCTAGATCTATCCCGAGCTCCCAAAGGAAGAGGGAGGCAGGGGAAGTAAGACCCCGTCTGCAATGGGCTGCTTCAGAGACAGACTAACGAGGCCCTCCATGACGACTGTGTTGGTGCGACAGAGGATGAAGGGCTTCGTACATACAAACACTGTAATCTCTCCGGCTTCGACAGCAGCACTAGCGTTAGACGCAGCCTCTGCGGCTAGATCTCCACTTGGGATTTGAACTCAGATAGCCAAAGGTCTCACTCAACGTGTACTCAAACTAGCGCTAGTAAATATTCTTACGTTTGGGGTCGGTAGTTCCCCCGAGGTAGGGATATCCTGGGGGGTTTTCAGCAGCTTCTCCCCCAGGATGGCGATGAGGTACTGGGCCATGGCCTTCTGCTGCTCCTGGGAGCAATGGTTTTCCAATGACAGGATCACTGGGTAGGCAGACACCTGGCACAAAATAACCACACCGGCATAAGCATGATATAACCCATATTTCCATGAATGAGGGTCAACCTGGATATTCTCTCTCTCTCTCTCTAAGACTTCATCTAGAAGCATCACACTCCCTGAATCAAAGCAAACATTGCTATTATAAATGCTATTAATTACAGCAAATGCAGCTCAGTGGGAGATCCTGAAGCCTACAGAGGCAAGAGTGAACACTGAGGCACCACTCCAGGCCATGTTCTTTACACGTCGTGTAACATACTATACACTGTTACCTCGAAGGCATGTTGCTCCACAATGGTAATGACATCTTTGAAGAGGATCTTGGTGGTCAGGGTGTAGCCATGATAGACTACAGGCTCCGTGTCTGGCCCATCCCAGCAGTCAATCTCCAGACAGCGGCAGCCTTTCCTCAGAGCACTGCGCCGCATACACACACACAAGCACACACACACACATACACACACACACACACAAATACACACTGAGCTGCGGCAAGGCTATGAGAAGCACGTAGAATGTACTGCGTGAGAAAGGGAAGATGTTGGAGGAGGCGTTGAAGTCCACACACAAGATCTGTCAACCTTTCTCAGGAGTCAAGATGCCGCCGCCGTAACAACTTCCATCCAAGTGATAACAATGATATAAATGATTGAGAATAATTTAGTTGTGAATTGCAATGTAATATAGAATTACAACAGCTTCTATCGAAATAAGGACATGAAACTAGACCCCTGAGTGGACCTGTCTGCTCTGCATCCAGCACCAGAAATCTGTATCTGCACTTAAGACTCAACTGTTGCACTTTCACTTCTGTGTCTTGGTGTCTCGTGATATATTGGAGTTATTGGTGGTTGACAGAAATGCTACACTATTATAGATTGGATGACTGGAAGCTCTGCCTTTCCGAGATATTCAATAGCTCATCATTAGCTTCAGGTTATTTTTTTGATGTATTTTTTTCAGGTAACATATGTAGGATAAAAACATGACCTGGTAAGTGCATTACCTGAAGTTAATCATATTTCACAGCATTTTAGCACTATGACTGTTTTCACTGGGCTTGGACGGTATTCCTTTTTGGCATGTTGGTGCTGTTCATGAATGTATCCTGTCCAGATATTTCAGAATTCAAAGCTCATGAACTCTGTATGTATTTTTCAGTTTTTACAAATAGCAACAAAACAAAAAAAAACATTTCTACAGTTGGAGTGAAACGCAGCCATCTACTGAAGAAAACGTCATCATCCCTTCCCAATTCCCTGTTTCACAACGAGTATAGTTTTTAGCATGTGTCTTACTGCTTTGCCAGGTAACTCATCCTTTCCCATTTGTCATTCTCCCACCTGAGAGGGATTTCGAAGAGGTCACCACCCCTGCCACTATCTCCTCCCTCTCTTGATGATCCTTTCATTAGCTAAGTAAACCAGAGCTCCCAGGCCACTGGGTTAGAGGGTTGTGCATTACCGGCAAGCCAGGGAGCTCAGCACTTTCACGGGGACCGTAAATACACCACTTCTGCTGCCATCAGCCCCTTTCGTAATCACCTCCATTGTCTCATAAAGGGACCACAGCTATTTCACTGTCTGCCTCAGCACATGAGTGGGTCAATGAAATCAGAGGAAAAGTAGAGTATCCCGAAAAAGCACATTATGTTCACACAGGTCTGGAGGAGAGGCTTTAAAGCGAGGATAACAGAGTGATGAGGGGCATTTTAAGATGTGTATCTATCAGACATAAGTCAAATGGCTTCTTTTTTTTTTTACCTGCACTGTACATAAAATACCAGATGGGTGGAAGTTTACAGCATCAAGACAAAACTATACTAAACTGACTTTCAAATGGTGTTTGAAAAATACGATTGACCAAATTGTCTGGCAATCACTGTATGTAGCAAATCCCTCCCATATGCACCTATAGACTAAAGCAAAAGTATCCGCACGTACTATCTAACCTCGGTGTGGCATCTCGTGGGACTTCATCCACAAAGAAGGTTGAGAGCTTAGGTCGTACGTCATGCAACTACAAGGACAGCTGATTATTGTGAGCATATTCTTGTTACGTGAACGTGGAAACCTCTTCAGGTACTATCATACAACTGTCACCTTTTTAAACGGGCCATTTTGACATGCTTGCCGCAACGCTTTCCACGTTGTTGCACCATCCCTGGTGCAGGTTGATTCTAAACGTTAGGACTACACCTCTTTTTGTCTTGCAGGGAAATGAGTCGTACTTTAGCGGAGGGGGCGAACCCAGAAGAAACTCGGCCGCGTATCACTACCTACCCGACATAGGCGTCCAGGTGACTCTTGCCTATCAGCTGATCTCCAGTCAGATAGGTGTTGTGTGATGAGGAGATGAAGTAATTGAAGAGAGGCTGGTCCATGTCTTGGTACACGGACGTGTGGGACTGATCAAACACACAGCACTCCTTGGACTCCATGTACCTGAGGAATCCTTCAAACGTCATGGAGATGTTGGCTTTGGCTGCCAGGGACGGGAGCAGAGTTACTTTAGTCAGAATCAGCATCACTTTCATCACCAAGTACAAAAAACACAGTGTTGGCGACATTGGTGCCGACATCACCAGGTTGGCCACGGCACCAACATTATGTATGTTGCAGCTGCTGGACCCGAAGGCTTAACGTTTGTCAAAGCTAAATACGTATCGTCGTTTGACGAAGCCCAATGTCGCAGACTGACATTGTCTCACCTGTCTCTTCAATCTCATATCTGTCGATCAAACCCTCCGCCGTCTCCTGATCGGCCGTTAGCTCCATCTGCTCATTGTGGAGGAACGTGAGGAGGTGGCAGGCAGCCAGAGTTGTCTGGCCTGAGGTGTAGCACTGATAGATATCCTGGAGGTCAGCCCTCCTGGAGGAAGGGGGCTTGCTTTTCTTCATCCTCCCCTGGACATGTCAGTTGCTAGCCCACTGACTTGATGTCCTGGATCCTGGAGGGGAGTCGTTTATGTATCAAATAATGAAAATACTGTACGGAAACGGCATCTGCATCTTTGAATGTCTTGCAAGCAGTTATTGTATTGACTAAATATGAATAAATGCTGTTGTATTCATCCGTGTGGCGACATCAACCTCCACTGAACTAATAGCGAAGATAATGGCGTTCAACTGTGTACAAAGTGTTGGATGCTATAACTTCTCTGAGCCTGAACTACATCCAGTTTCATTTCATTACGTTACGTTACATTACAGCATTTAGCAGACGCTTTTTCCCAAAGCGCCTTACTCTCCACCATATACATAATACATCATATACTAATAACATCATATACCATAGACATACCACATATACATAATACATCATATACTAATAACATCATATACCATAGACATACCACATATACATACTACATCATACTAATGACATCATATACCATAGACATACCAAATATACATACTACATCATACTAATGACATCATATACCATGGACATACTACATATACCATATACATCATATACTAATGACATGATATACCATACTACACACTAACTCGTGTCTGTGGACTGTTGGAGGAAACACACCGCAATCTCGCGGCATCGCTGGATGTCAAAATATAACCGGTGCAACTGACTGAACCGACGTGGCAATAAAAACACGTCACACAACCGAATGTCGTTATGTCAACAGAAACAGGTGTCATTCTGTTAATGCAGCGATGTCGCGTTGAACAGACCTCCATCAGGTCCGCTTCTATGTCTGTTGGTTTCAGTATGCAAATGACCCACATGTGGGATTTATCCACGTTGCTTACTTACTGTTGTCCGTCTGCGGCTGTTTGATAAATAGCGATTATTTATTTGGTTGGTTCTACATTTTGTTCGCAGGACAAACGTTTACAACGTTTTCTACGCCCGGTTGGTGAATGAGGGCCGTAGCTGACCAATAAGGCCGTAAACGGTGCGCCGTTTAGTCCGAATCAAAACAAGCCTTTCACAGATCACAAGACATCGGTCTGGAAGTGAGACTCGCTCGCTGAATCCCAGCCGAAACAGAAGCGGTCTCGAC
>OMOT01055259.1:0-16320 GCA_900312575.1 Acanthochaenus luetkenii
GTTGTGGCTGAAATAGAATAACTGTTTCAAATGTAAAAATGCACTAATAACCTATCGTTTTAATTTGTCTAATTCAATTCATGCATGTTATGTTATATATGTTATATATAAATATATACGGTTCGTTTTTATTTCTGAAATAGATTAGAAATTTGGAAGTACACTAGTATGTTTCTGAAAAAAAGAACCAAAAATGATTGAATGATGAATCCCAGGGGACTAGGCTCTATGCCTGCTGTGTGAAAAATGCATGCTGGATTCAAAGCAGCCCCACCTAGCAGAAAAGACATGTGACGCCACTGGATGATAGGCTACATACATGACATCAAGAGCCCTGACATGTTGACGTCCACAGACTGTGTGAGTGAGTGAGTGAGTTAGTGAAAAAACAAAAGAAAGTGCATTAAGGGGAAAGAGCACATGCTACTGTAGAAACAAGTGGAGAAAGAGAGCAAGGACCCCGATATAGTTTCAGCAGAAATGAACAGCCTATTAGGAATGGGATCTGTAGTCCCACTCTGAAAAGGATCTGCATCAGCGGCTCAGGATGAATCCTAATAATAATCAGAAAACTTGGGGAAGAAGAATAAATAATTTTAGAGAGGAAAAAATACTATGGCACAGTTTGGTTTCAAATGTGCTCATGAGTGAGGAAAAACGTGTAAGGTTGGGGAAGTGTCAGAGAGAGAGAGAGAGAGAGAGAGAGAGAGAGAGACACCATGGTTCCCAGTTCTCCCTGTTTGTCTGCATGGACAATGTCACCAGATAACACCATGCTGTCATATCTGACACACACACACACACACTGACAAAAGACTCAGTGCCCTCGTGTGGCCTTGTTAACAAAAGTCAACCAGATCCCATTCATTACAACACATCTGTCACCAGTCCCACAACAGACACGCAAAATCTGATGTTGGAATATTACGTTTAAAAGATTGTCAGTGCTATTTCATTTTCATAAGTACTAAGTCTGTACGGTCCCACAGCGTGGCAGTGACGTATAGTTCTGTCTGAATACGAGAATTATGGGAATTATGTGTGAAAATATGCAGCCACGGTGAGAAGATTCATAGTTAGTTATATTTTCCCAATAACACAACTTTTACTTCAAATATAATGATCTAATATTTTGGCTTCATTATACACTTTTATGGTGGAGTACCTGATCCAATTAAGGCCTTAATGCTGATTGGTTGAGCAGTAGTGACGGCTCTACCTGAACATGGCAGGTATGAAAGTGTGTGGCCCTTAATTGGATCAGGACAGGAGGTACTTGAGGACTGGTTTGGGAACCACTGGCCTATACGTTTTACACAACACAGCCAAACCAGCTGATGCTGTGGATCTGCTATCTCCCCGTAGTAACAAATCAAATCAGTTTTCCAATTTGTGCTTAAAGATTCCTCTAATTCACTGTATGAACACTAATGATCATGGCCAAAACAAGTCCAGAACTATTTCTGTGCCTTCCTCTGCGATTTGTCATCACACGCTTGCAACCAAATTTAGTGGACAGGTTTCCAATCTCCCCGACTACTCAGGCAAGAAACACAATTACACCAATCGGCCAGATGGTGGAGCTATAACAAGCAACTCTACATTTTGGCCAATAACTCCTGAACCATAACGTCTAGGGTTAGTGTTAGGGACAAATCCATTGTACATAAGGGTTTTCATTTCCGCCATGATAGTTTTTCCGCTATTTCTACAGCAAAGTTGGTCCAATCTCAACTAAATTGAGCAAATCCTATAATATGGCTATTAAACAGGAAGTGAGGCATAATTCCTAAACGCTTCATGCTAGGAATGGGCTATCAGGCCAACCTTACAATAGCAACTATCTTTTCATTTTTCCTCCAAAGTTGTCTCAATCTCCAGCAATAATTATCAAATGTTATATTGTTGAGATGTAGATAAAAGCGTCTCCTAAATGCTGTAATGTAATGTATGTAAGTCGCTTTGGATAAAAGCGTCTCCTAAATGCTGTAATGTAATGTAATGTAATGTAATAATGTAGAACTTTTCCAAAATGATGAATCAAGCTTATATTGTTATTGTCAAATAATTTTCCCAGCTAATGGCTGCTTGCGGCTATATTTATTATGTTTTGGGTTTTTTCTCCGGGATAGGAGAGGAAGTCATCTTATTCCCATGATCCCTTTCCTTTCCTTTCCTTTCCTTTCCTTTCCTTTCCTTTCCTTTCCTTTCCTTTCCTTTCCTTTCCTTTCCTTTCCTTTCCTTTCCTTTCCTCTCCTCTCCTCTCCAATGGGCTAAATGTGATTTATGAATCGCCAGGTTTGGCAATATGCTGTGTCCAGTTGAAAGGCTGGATAATTGAGTGCTTAGCAAGTGACAGCATGTTTCCTAGACAGGAAAAAAAGAAAGAAGAGAAAACAGGATTAATGGCTGAAGCTGGAGGAGAGTACAGTAGTTGTTTTAAAATCCATTTAAATGGTAGAATTCATTCTGTACTTGCCGCCATTGATCCAGCATAAAATGTTGGCCCATGTACCATGAGCATGTCTTTTTTTCATCCAAAATAACATATTCACAAGAAACCTCATCAGTCCCAATCGTGTAACGAGAGACTGTTAAAGAAGAAGCTATTTAACATTGAGAAGGAAACACTCAGAAGATGGACACGTGCTCCAATCAGTACATGAGTGTGTCACTCTTGCTATGGTACAACAGTGTGTGTGTGTGAGGTTATTTTAGATGCCCACTGTGCACATTGTCTAAGTATGCACTTATACATATTTGCAAACTTTGCACAACTACACTTTTAAACGGTCAAATTATGGATAGCCGTTGGCCTTTTACTGCCAAGGCACACCCCTTTTCCCCAAGCATATAATATCTGTAGCCGACCACTTTGGAAAGCTCTGGCAGGTTTTGGCAGCGGCAACCATGAGCCAATACTGCATGTTTAGCAGACTGGACAACCTTCACACTGGCTCCCTGATTTAATGGATCAATATCTGACAGTAGGCAAACTCAATCCATTCCGATACACAAGCAGGGAGATGGGAATCGACAAGGAGAATTTCACCATGACTGCGGTTAGTTAACCTTGTAGCAACGACCGCTAGAACTACCGACCTGGACCTGGACACTCGGTTTGGCTTTGGCAAGGTTGATGGGATCATGAATTGTGAAATGAAGTACAAATAAGGTTGTCAATTTGTCTTCCTCTTCTTTCCTTTTTTCGCCAGTGGGTGCTGGCGTTTGAGATCTTCATCCCACTGGTCCTCTTCTTCATCCTCCTGGGTCTGAGACAGAAGAAGCCAGCTATTCCTGTTAAGGAAGGTAGGTAGACGTACAAGACAATAACATGTATTTTTCAAGAGTGAAGAAGGAAGAGAAGGGAAGGTTCAGGGGCCTTGGACGGGGTGGAGGTCTATACTGGTGTATACTGGTGTATACTGGTCATCTTCAGCCCTTGCTTCCACGTTAAGCTCCGCTCTGCTGCTGTTGGATATGGAAAGCAAATGCGACTGCTGATTCATGTTGGCCTAGATATGCCTGCCGTCAAAAGGATAATAGGTAGTTCTGTGCAGAAGCGCTACGCATTTCAAAGAGGCAAATGTATAGCTTTGCTAATCTGCTGGCGAGAGCTCGGTTGCAAAGACGTGCTTTGCCACCTTGTGCTGTAGTGTTTGTGTCCTTAGTTCACATTTTATTCATGTTTTAGTGTGTTCTCAATGCACGTGTTGTTTGCCTGTAGCCATCGTAGCGCCCAATTTATTTTGATGCTTTTTGTCTTTCTTCTTTTTCTCTACCTCTGTCCTGCTCTTTCTTTCAATCTGTTTGAGTCTGTCTGGCTTTCTGTCTGCGTTTTCTTTCTTTCCTGCGCATGATGCATGTTCTCTACATGTTGGATGGACCAGTGTGTAAGTGTCATAGTCACTTTATTTTATCCTGACCCCTGATCCTGACTTAAAACACAAATGTTATCTCTTGGTTACCTCGACCAGGGTGTGTTTACCTTGTCTTTAGGGTGGTGTGTTTGTATGACTGTGTATCTGTGTGTGTGTGTATACACTACGTATGTGTGCAGGAAGGCCTATATGTGCACAGAAGTGTGTGTGTGTGAGTGTGTGAAACGGAATATATCCGCCTCTGCCCTCCAGTGTATTCCTCTCCGGTCCCAGTGCATCGTTCTCTCTCTGTGCTGATTGAGTAAACCAGTGACTGGGCTCTGTCACCCCCAGAGAACACAATCCTATTTCACACTGTATTGGACTGATGCTAAGGAGCTTTATTTTGCCCAGGTTAGCACTGTTTCAAATTTTAAGTTTCAAGTTTTTATTGATCACATACATGCATGGCAGTGAGATTTGTTGATCCCATATGCATCTCTCTCAATATACAACACAGTAAACACTTCAAATACAATAAAACACAATAAGACAATAGGATGTTAGCAGGTATTAACTGCCAGGCAAACACACTGGCAGCTGGGCAGAGAGGAACACACTCGTATGAATACAGATGCGAATACACACTGTATGTGGAACAATCTAATCTGCAACTCACACAGTCACTTTTTCCAAACAAATGGTGCACATGTGTTAGGGCTGCACAATATAGCTAACAAATCATACTGTGATTATTTTGCTGAATATTTTAATTGAAATCTGAATCGCAGAATACATTTTTCATCACCAATTTTTTTCTAAGGGCAGACATTGAGTTGCTAATGATTAGAAATCACTTTGATTTAAATTAATGATATTCTCTGACATGCAACTTGATTTGTAGACCAGGTATTTTGGATACATTGTTGAGGAAGTTGTCTTAACGTCACAATGAAATGAAAAAATACTTTTTCAAGTTTTTAGGCAATTCTCCATATCATAATAATAATCGATATTAAAGGATAAGTTCACTATTTTGGACCTTAGACCCTATTCGCGGACTGTCTACCATGAACCTGACACATAGAGACCATAATTTCACTGATCAGTTCAGTATTGAGCTTTCTACAGTTTCCTGCAGGCTCTCTCTGGGCTACAATAGAAGTTAATTGGGCAATCGAAAATGCTTTGGAAAAACTATGATAAATGTGATTTTCCGAGACGGCAAGCTCAGGGTTTATTCTTACCGGTCTCAGTATGCTCTCCTGTGAAATGTATAGCAATCTGAAAATTGACTGCTTACCTAGATAGAAGCATTTCTCATATTTGTATATAAAAATCCCATTACTTTTACTTCCTGAAAAACAATGTATTTCTAGTGGTTACTTCATGGTGTACCAGTAAGTGGAACATACAAATTCCAACCAATAACACCATCACATATATTTTTTTAAAGCCCCCCTCCGCCCCTTACATCATAATAAATAAAACCTGCAACTTCACAACTTTCAAAGTGACAGAGTACCAACATGGTATGGCGGTGAAGAGCCTGTTTCCTTTTCCTAAGATACCAAGGTTGAGTCTTAATGGCTGAATTTATCCATTTAGAAGAATCCAGAATTTGTGAAGCCCAAGATTATGAACAAAGCATTTTCTACTTTTGAACTCTTTTGAGCCCCTCCATCCATGATGTCCCTCCCCAACATCCTGTTTCACATTGAACTATGCAAGCAAGACTTTCTTTGTGACTTTAAATATCTGAATTTTCTCTGAGAAAAAATAATCCCCTGCAGATTTGAAAGTTGCAGCAGCCAATATCATGCTTGAAAAAATATATATTATAAAAAAAGTATTACATCAATTGTGCAGCCCTTACCTGTGTCTGTCTCTCTTGGTCTGTGTTTTTGTGTGTATTTGAATCAGAATTGCTGTCTAACATGTATCTAACTGACTGTGGTCACAACTGGTATCATTTAGCTATTTGCTGTTCATTCCATACAGTTCCTGTTGCATACAGTGGGTACTGTACTTAACGTCGTCTCTCAACCATCCAGGTTTAACTCAATGACGGATTCTGACCTGTATTTAACACCTTAGATTACTTCATTACCTTTATCCTCAGCTTGATGGCCAGAGAGAGGACAGATGGCACTGAATTTATGTCAATCCTGACTGCAGTGACTTGCCGTGAGTTAGCAGGCCGGGATTCACACATGGCTTTTGATGGATACATTACGATGCTGAACAATTCCCCAACTTGCTGTTACACCCAAAGGCATCATTCCCATCACTTGAATTTTAAGTGACATTTATTTTTGACCCTGCAAATAGACCCTTATGTCTCTGGGCCCTAATTTGGTGAATCAGAATGGTGTCTGTAACGCAGCCGCAAAGTAAGGACGGTGGCGTGTCTAAGACAATTTCGGTAATTTGGTGACTTAGTCCGTGCATTTAATAACCACAAGCTGTGATTAAATCGTTTTTAGGTTAATTGATCACAGTTTACAAGTTACCCATGGATTGGACGATTTGCTTCAACATGGGGGAAAATTCACAATATTCACAAAATATTCTCATGTGATTTCAGATAATCATATGTTCATAGGCCTATGTGCGCCTCAATAAAGTCACCATATTTCACAGAGCGCCAGCATTTGCGTCAAGAGGTGGTCTAGTTAGACGTTAACGCGAACTCATGATTTGACAACAAATGTAGTTGCTGTAGATGTTACAAGGTATTTGGTGCAATAGATTCCTGTGTCTGTCAAATGGTGATGCGTGATAGAGAAGTGTTGGGTAAAGAATTAATAGCTGAGTCAAAAAGGATTTGTTTTTGTCATAACTAATCTGAAAGGTAGATCATCAATCAGCTGATTATTGATCACTATAACTTTTTATTGCTAATAAAACACGTTTGTTGCTTGCCCTTTTTTAAGAATGGGCACTTCACCTTTCTGGATTTGGATTTGACTCAAGGCTGTGTGTGTCTAACGTTAATAGTCTATTCAATGTGTACGTGTCAGCAATTTAGCTTTAGTTTCTATTCTAGGATCAAATCCATTCATGGGAAGAGGGAGTGTATTGCTTTTCTTAATTGCAGTGTAAATAATTTTTGGAACGGAGAAATTATGTGCACCGGATATGAATAAATAAGGGTTTAAAAAATGTCTGGTGTGTATATATATATAGACTACCAAAAGTCTGTTAAGGCGTCAGAATAACAACGTGGCAGATAGCCAGAGGGAGGAGAGTTTCCTCAGAAGTAACCAAGCTCTAAAACTACACACTACTTACATCCATCCACTCAATATATTCTCCTGTACTTGTTGTCGTCATTCGTGACACAGCTATAGATGCACATTTAATTGTTCCTACATTCTTAACAAACAGGGTTCTACATAGTACCAGAAAATGTTTCTCAAGGCTTGTACCATGGTAGAAATCTTTATGGTGCTATGACAAACATCTTTGGAAAGGTTCTCTATTGCGTCACTCTCAAATTGTTCTACATAGGACCTTTTTGATGCCGTAGAGAACCCTTTGTATGAAATGTTCCAAATGAGCACTATTAAAGGATCGTTTTAAAGACCACACTGCGTTGTTTACTCTGATTTGCCAGTTTTTTATTCATTCAAACAAATCAAACAGCTCTTTGATTACCCTAACCAAAGAACCATTGAAGAAGCCTTGTTTTTATTGGTGTATCTGATAGGATTTCTGGTCTTTCTCCCATTTTGAGTTCTTATTACTATTGTTCTTATGTTGTCTGTATGCACCAACAACCACAGCAAATTCCTTGTACGTGAAAACTACTTGGCGAATAAAACAATTCTGATTCTGATTCTGATTCTGATTTGTGAAAAAGAGGCGGATGGATAATATGAGAGAGAGAAAGCTGGAGAACTGCGGAGAGTGTTTATGTGGGTGGCTATATCCACCGCCAAGCAAAAAAGATTGAGAAAAACTGAGCAGCACAGTAGCCATGGAAACATTGGACTATTGTACGTATTCAGCAGAGCTGAAGTTTCCTTTTTCCCCTCCTGTCTGGGTGAAAGCTCGTCCAGCCGGCCTTTGTGGACAGATGAGGAAAAATACCACGATACCATTTTTGTGCAGCAGAATGATGAAAGCCCTATTTATTCGGCCTTGACATCTGGGATCCTCTCTGGCCATTAGCTGTTGTGCTATCTTTATCTGTGAAGGCTCCTCAGCCATCTCTCTTCCTCTCGAACTCTAACTTTAAACCTCTCCGCCTTCTTTTTCATCCTCATCATCCTCACATTTTGGTTTGGTCCTTTGGATTTCTCTTAATGATGACACCCCTACCTGTTGATCCTCATCCCCTTCTCTTTTTACACCCCTCTTCGTCTCTATCCCCTGGATTCCCTCGCCACATTTCCGATGCCTTCCTACCTATCCCTGCCACATCCCGTCCTCTTTCTCTGTCTATCCTTTAATCTCTCCATCCCCATCCCCATCTCTGTCTTTTTGTCTTTTATCTCTTTTTCCTCCCCTTCCACCCTTCTTTCCTCCCTCCTTTCCAGCCTTTTACAGTGCAGCTCCCCTCACCTCGGCTGGTATCATTCCCATCATGCAGTCGCTGTGCCCGGATGGACAGAGGGACGAGTTTGGTTTCCTGCAGTACAAGAACTCCACGTGAGTTAACTCTATTAGCGATCACTAAAGGCGGTTACACACCTAGTTTCTTTTAGAGCTGTTATTTCGAACCCTGGAAAGGTTTCTTTCTTAGTTTTGTTTGTTCAATTAGACACAGCAATCAGACCTCGTTGAGAGGGCGGTTGGTCTTGGTACGTTTCCAAACCAACCATGGAGCTTCGTTTGGATGGAGAACATGTTTCGACCATGATCCCACCCAACTGCAGGAAGCGCTGTTATCAGCAAAATCTTAAATTCAATTCTAAAAGTCACAGGCAACCAATTAAGGGAGGCGAGGATGGGTGAAATATGTTCCCACCTCCTGGAAGAGCCTAGCAGCAGCATTTTGGAGGCGGGAGATTGTCTTCTGGCTCAGCCCTGAATAGAGAGAATTGCAGTAGTTCCGACTAGGGATGACTTTTTCGAGATCTGCAGTGGTTAAAAATTAAGTTGGAGAAAGCACGATTGTATGACCTTAGTCACTTGGCTTTCAAAAGAAAGGTTGGAATCAAAAATAATGCCCAAATTTCGGGCAGTGTCCTTAATGTTAGAGTACAGACAGCCAAGGTTTGAATGGAAGGCACTGGTAGTGCAAGAGGGGTTGAATAGAAGGATCTCAGATTTTGAATCATTGGAGTTGGAGGAAGTTCTGTGACATCCAGCATTTAATGATACAGATGAAATTGACTGATTCACCAGATTTAAGTGGGACATATAGCTGGGTGTCATCTGAATAACAGTGGAATTGGATATCGTGTCGGCGAAATATGTGACCCAGGGGGAGCATGTAAATAGAAAACGGTACCGGACCTAAAATCGACCCCTGGGGGACACCACAAGAGAGGGGGGCCGTGGAGGAGGAAACCTGAATCTGAAATCTGAAAAGGCATTTATTGTACCCCGTTTCAAGATATTGCCACTTGTTTTCTGAAATGTTCTGAAACAACTGAAACTGCATTGGAAACAAGAGGACTTACAGTATCTCACCCCATTGGCAGATAGATTTTAAGACTGAATATGAGACTAAATGGTTTGTGACGATAGACGTTTGTTTCAGTGTTTTCAAAGCGATTGAGTTTGAAATGTCTAAATCCTCCTCCCGCAGTGTGACCCAGCTGCTGGACCGGATCAGCGAGGTGGTTGAACAGAATCACCTCTTCTCCGACCGGCCCGGTTTGGGCCAAGAGCTGGAGACCCTCCAGCAGCATCTGGAGAGCCTCAGCTCCACCCCGTCACTGCTGGACCTCTACTACAACAACACCCAAGGTCTGCCATAGGCCCGGTTAGACCGATATGTTTGTTTGACAATATACACATACAAGACCAATCTGCCTTTTATCAAAAATCGTATGTGGTCCAGTCAGTATCATGTGATGGATATGATCCAGTTTGATTGATTACATATGTATTGTGGAATTGATCAGTACTGCACTGGTTGTCTATGTGAAGTCCTTAACCTGAATTGATTCTAATGCCTTTGTTTTTCTGCCCCACTTATTAAATTGGCAGTCCAAATCCGGATCCAGAAAATGATCTGTACGGACCGAACAGCATTCCATTTGTAAATGCTGAAATGATTTATTCCATATGGTTTCAAATGAACCGGCATAGTGGGAGTCCTGCGGTGGTTGCGCCTTGCCCAGTCGTTGCTTATATGCTAATTATTTAATGCAGCTGAGCTACAGAGCTGTCAATAGGCTCACTGGTGATCAGCTGCATAGGTGTTTGACCAGGGGTCTCAAACCTTGTGCCATAGACAGCCGCGAGTATGTATGTTTTCATTCCAACCAAAGAATACAACAGGTGATTTCACCCATTTTTGTTCTCTTGCCTTTGGTTATGTATTTTGTTTTATTTCTTGTATGATATGTTCTCCTTGTTTTACTATTTTACTGTTTTATGTGCTCCTGTTTTTCTAGTATCCCATTGTGAAGCACTTTGTAACCACACTTTAGAAAGGTACTATATAAATAAAGTTGTACTTACGTCACGGATTGGCACACCTTCAACTGGAGAGGAGGAACTACTCACCCGCTGTAGTGTTTGATTGGAATGAAAACCTGCGTACTCTCGGCCCTCTATGGCACATGGGTTGAAACCCCTGTTTTAGAACAGTGGTTCCATTTCATTCTTACTGACCGCCAGAGGCAGTGCATTACACTGGATGTCATCTGTTTCACGCACGCGACAAAGTCACGTGTGACCCGGGACGACGTATCTGCCCCACATTATAAAAGCCCTGTCATCCTGAAGTTTGTCCCTTCTGTCTTCTTGCAGAAATTCGCGATTACAGGTCGGACGTAAATAAAACTACTGAGACTAGCTGGTGGCTCTTCGTGTTAGAAGCCTCGTAACCAAAAGGTTGAAGCTACAGAGAGTTTTAACCTTATGAAGTTACTTGTTGCTTTATACATCAGTCAGTCAGTCGGGGAACTGTAGCACAGGCTATCACCGGGCACAAGAGTCAGGAGGAGGTACCCGAGTGTTGCTCGGTGCCCATGATATTAAGGTTCCTGCAGTCCCTGTTGGATGGTAATCGGTCGGTCTCGACCCTGGAAGTCTATGTCTATGTGGCTGCTCGACATATTGGGCAGACTGTGGGAATACAGTCTTGTCACCCATTTTTTAAAGGGGGCTTAGCGACTGAAGCCCCTCCCCAATTAATGAGAGTTCCCTCGTGGGACTTGCCATTGGTGCTTGAAGCCCTTTGCCAACCCCCTTTTGAACCTTTTGAATTGGATTTCCAATTGGATTGTGGAGGCCATCACTCAGGCATACAGATTGAAGAGCCTACCCGTACCCATGGAGCCATTCCACCAAGAGTGTCTCCACATCCTGGGCAGCGTTGAGGGCTGTACCTCTAAGCGACACATGCGTGGCGGCTAACTGTGCTTCACCATGCGCGTTTGGCAGATTCTACAGGGTCAATGTCGCTGCTCCCCTTGCTGTGGCGGCAGCTGTTCTGCCTCGGCCCGCAGCCTGCTCTCAGTGAGGTGGGTGCGTGATCCCTTGTTGTCATCCAGCGTTAAGCGCTGCCTCTGGCGATTGGTAAGAATGAAATAGAACTAAAGTTACACGTGTAACTACGGTTATATCATTCTGTCCTCGTCACTGTGAATGTTGGCGAGAAGGTTCTGTAGGGACACACTTCATGGAGGACACAAGAGAAAGAGCCTCTGGAGGTGGTTTTAATATATTGACTGGTGGCTGCTGGAGGATAAGTTACATGTTTAGAAGCTAATCAAAGCTCTTGCTTCTATCTCCAGTGACAGCAAGCTCTAGTTATTAACTGAACTAATATATGTGTGTGTGTTTTTGTGATGTTGTGTGTTTCCCACGCAGGCTTTACGCTGGCCAGTGTGTTGAAGAACCAGTCGGCTTTCCATCAGTTCCTGCTCAGGAACCTTTCCCTGTCCAACACCACGGCCAGCCTGCTGCTCAACACTCCAGTCAGCCTCAGAGAGGTGACAGAGTCACTGTTATTTTACTAACAGTTCAGTTCAATTCATTCCAATATCTTTCAGTTCAGTTCCGTTTCAAATCAAGTCAATTGAATTAAATTCACCGTTCAGTTCAATTCAATTCACTAGCTATTCAATTCAGTTGAATTATATTCAATGAGCTTTTGTTTTTGCATACTAGTTAAAATAGTATTGTTGTCTGCCTGTCTTTGTTAATAATAAACTTTGTTGCTGGTGTTATTATTATAATTATATCACACAAAAGGCTGACAATGGCTTGAATGACACTCTCGTCCTCTTTGCAATTACAAATAATCATTTTTGCCCGGTGTATAATGTTTGGAATGCTTATTTGCCAGTGCGATAGAATGAGTGAAAGGAATGAATACTTTTGCAAACAACATTTTTCAGTCTTGAAATTTCCACTCCCCTTTGACAAAAAATAATATTCTGCATAAACTTTAGACTACAGATCCCAAATAATTGTATTTTTGACTTGTTTTGGAGCTCAAGAAAATGTCCAAATAGTCCAGGGGGTTAATGCGTTTTTATAGCCGCTCGTTTCTTGCCATGGCATCAGGTCTTGTTTCTTATCTTCCTCCTGTTGTTCATTCACTCTCCTCCAGTTTCTGTTGCTGCTCTGCCCATTATCCTGCTGACACATTGATAGAGGAACACGCTGTCTTTTAATCTGTTTTGCAGGGTCGTTGGAGGTGTATGCCAGATCCTGCTGTTGTGCCCTTGAGCAAGGCACTTAATCGCTCCCCGGGCGCTGTACATATCTGCCCTCTGCGGTTAAATGCAGAAAAATGGTTTCGCTGCGTGTGTGGTTCTCTGTGCATGGGGTTGATGCTAACATGCACATATTTATATATGTGTGTATGTGTTTGTATACCGTAGGTGTACAGTCTTATCTTTGGCCCGTATCCCAGAGATGGTGGGGCCGGACATAGCTGGGTTCAGGGGGCAAAAGTCACCAGACACAAACCTGGAAACAAAGTCCTTCATCTGGAGGTACATGTTCACACACACAAACACATGTGCGTGAGTAGCAGATATCAGGTCTCCTGTACAGCTAGGGAATTGTTAGAGCCTGCTCCCCCTATATGATGTAGTTCAGGGCTATTCTCTGCCTGAAATCTGGGTTCAGCCTCCAGCATGGAGTGCCACCTAGAAAATGCGCTGAGTAGATCACCGTTTTTTTCTGTGTTTTGGAAGTACACGGCCGTATGAGAGTATACTATGGGAAATCATGGCCTGATTCAATTGACAATCAGTTCTTCCCTGGCCCATGACATAGAGTTCTCAACGGACCTGAAAATTCAAACCCTAACCGAATTGAACCGAGTGAGTTGAAGGCCGAGCCCGGCTCGTCCGAGATCATCACATACAATACTGACCCAGAGATCAACCAAACCTGGGCGGCGACTCAAATCACATTGTGCATCAGGGTGAGAGAGAACAAGAGAGAGCAAGAAAGAGAGAGAGAGAGAGAGAGAGAGAGAAAGGAATCAATCAGTTCTAAGATGGCCCATTACCTACTTTTCTACAAAGTTTAGTACAAATCCATTCATAACCTTTTGAGATATCCTACTAACAGTCGGACAGACAGACAGACAGACAGAAGCACCGACAAACAAAGGACAAACAAAGGACAAACAAATGTTACCTCCGCCAACCCTTCTGGCCTGTGAGAGGCGGTAGTTGAAGGTCCTCTGTGGCCGGGTCAGGTTTTTCTCCCAGGATTGGGCTTCAGCGGTTTCCTCCTTGTAATGAAATAAGAGTTACATTAAAACACGGCCCATTGAAAGCAAAGAATACAAAAAGCTTTTTAAAAAATAGATAAAGCATCAGAATAAGATACCAGTATAAAAAGACAACATAAAGCAATTGTGAAAGATTAAAAGGTGGTGCCTCGATCACCACATGTTTTCCATCCAATGCTCCCACACAGTTTGGGAATCCTTATTGTCTATATTATGGCTCTATTGATTGGTACCATATTATAATGGGATTGAGTGGCCACCGTGCATCTGACCTGTTCCTTCCTTTTCCCTAGGAAAAGCTGCTAGGAGGGCTACACAGTCTGGACGGAGGCCTGATCCACAAAGCGTTACGCGACCCAGCTAAAGCAGACCACAGGCGGGCGCTGCTCAAACTGATGTCCCAGGCTCTGGGCCTGGCTGGAGTCGCGGGAAACCAGAGAAACGACCAACAGGGGCTGAAGGAGGTGGAGGTATACCGGCTGGTTCAAGCTTTGTATCCACTGGGGATTCTCAGATAGAATAAGTAAAACTGTTAGGCACGTTAATGCCGTTAATCTCATTAGGTGCTATAGAGTTGTCTCTAAGAAAGGGGGGGGTTAGGGTTAGGGTTAGGGGTCTGGTTTGTATTACTTCTGACATTGAATTCGTTTTACTGGGTAATGTGGGTAATAAAACATTTGCATTGCTCCTGAGTAATTTCAGTCATCGATCCGGACGGCTTTTCAAATTTACAGACGGAGGAACGTATTGTCGGACGGATGTTTCCGTCACTCCAAGATAAATGAGTTAGTGGGGCTAGTAACTTCCTTGAGGGTGCCAGTAAGATGTTAATGCTCAATACTAGAATAATTGCTGTGTTGACATGGATCAATCTGCAATGTTCTGAGTAGCTCAAGTGAAAGGGTCATTCAGCATAAGGCAGAAACACTACTACACTTTTAAGATCCTCATTTATTTAGAAAATGCATCGCATCAAACGCGTAACGACGGATTTCACAGATTCAGACATTCAGTTTGCGGGACCTGCCTCTTCTGATTGAATAAATCTTCACCGGAATTCATGTTCTAAACAGCCTGCGAACTCTGTGATATACCTCAAATTACCGAGATGTCTGTTATACTATACTAAAATGATCAGTACACCTGTGAGTTTGCTGAAAAACTGTAGGTATTTGGGGCCAGAATTATTATTCATGGCGTTCCGGACAGGATTAAAATGACTGAATAGCGCTGTAATACATTTAATTACTTGACCTCCCCTAGAGAAACTAATCCCGTCCGAATGGGGATTAAGACAGCATTTAATATCCCGCTGAAGCTGATGATGGTATCACAAAAAAACGTGTGTACCTCAATACAAATGGATTCAGAGAATAATACATACAAACTCCCTATACAATAATTGGGCCCGATTCATCTAAACCACCAAGTAGGTCATCGAACCAAAACCACTTTGTAAGGAAACGATAAATGCACTATGTGGATACAAACACCTTACGATGCTGACAACACCAAATTAATCGATTCAGTTAACTATTTATCTTTGTCTTTCACAGAGTGTCCTCCTGACTGGCGCCATGCTGGAAGTCCTCACCTGCGGGGAGGGCGGGAGTAGTGAGCTGAACAGGATCCTATTGGTCCCCGAGAAGCAGCAGCCGGTGCTGCAGGCCTATCTCAGTTTAGTGTGCGGTGGAGGGGAGGGTCAGAGGTCGGAGCACTTCAGGGAGATGAGCCAGGAGTTGAGAGACCAGCTACACACCCAGAGTGTCATTGAGAAGGTGCAAACGCCTTATGCTAATGTTAAATTCACGCCATATGGGAATAACTGTCAAAATACTTGGAAGTGTTCACATGATCAAACTCGTCTGGAGTCGTCAAGACTCCATGATTGAAGTTTAATGTAGAAGTTGGTTGCTCCTGATCAGTGATGATACATTTGAGGTCAAGTTTTGCAGCAAACCAAACATTGCAATGACAAACTCCAGCATGTGTCCTGCCATCAATTTGAAGAGTTGGGATCACAAACTCTAAATCAATTGCTAATTTTGTTTCTTTTATTTTAAACGGTTATTTTATTCCCTACACCTGACTACAAGTATTTCCTTGTAGGAGACGTCAGAGTTCAGGAAGTCAGAGAAATTGAGGTCCGTTGCTAAACCCAGTTCCCAAGTTGAATTTACTATCTGACTGCTGAGGTGAACAGTATTTTCTAGGGGGAAGCTAATATCCACCATCTTTCCAATATTACAAGATAGCAGCATTAATAATCTGGAGTTTTCTCCCGTCTGTTTTTCTATTCCCAAAATGAGCAGCAATTCAGATGTAGCAGGTTAGACACATTTAAATTAAATGAAAACCTGTATTTTGAGTTATGATGGGTTACGAAAGTTCCAAAAGCAAATTGTGCATCCACAAATATATATGTGTGAATATAGCCCAACATTAGATGGTCAAATAAAACCTGTACTGTATATTTTAAGCACAGGGAGACACATTACATTTTACTCATTCAACTCACAATCAAAGGAATACTAAGAGCTTGTAAGTTCGGAGAGGGGCATATTTCCTCACTCTCTC
>OMOT01055270.1:0-17453 GCA_900312575.1 Acanthochaenus luetkenii
CTCACACACACACACACACACACACACACACAGTTTGTTATTGTTGTCAGTGAGATCCATATGCAAAAATGTAATATTGCCCATTCATCTTCCCTGGGAATGGTGATTAATTCGGCCTTGAGTGCTTGATTTATGAACCTTTGCAGACGCCTAATCAGAGTTTGTTACCATCACAAATTAGACAATGGGAAGAGGCAAAGCAAGTTAAGCAGTCCTGTGGTTCATTTAGATTGTAATTGGGTGAGAATTAGATGGGACAAGGTTGACAGAGAGACGCTCTAATAAGCAGCAAATGACTGGGGAGGAAGATAGGAGGAGAAAAGGGAGGGGAGGAGAGGAGAATGGGAGAAGAGACTGGAGAAAATATGCACTTGGAGGGTACACACTCATCCCCCTGCTCAACTAAATCACATCTATTTATATTGTCTGTGAATCAAATCTCAAAATCTGATTTGCATTTTTGTAGCATGTTTTTACATATTTGGCTGTCTCCACTGTCAACAGACGGCAATATGTCAATATGTAATAACTTGTTGTAATGCTAACGGGTATCAACAGACGATGGTAGCGTCACTGATGTGTTAAGCTGCACCCTGAAATTAGTCAGATGGCCAGACTGTTTCTATTAGAGGGCAAGAGAGAGAAAATGAGATTTGGAGAGAAGTGGCGAAGGGAAGGCAGAGGATAGAGACTGTATGGACGTGATCATAAAAGAGAAGGAGAGGAAAAGGAATAATCGTCTGAAAGAGGCAGGAGGGAAGGGGAAGTAGCCTGGATCCAGCCCCCATGGTTGTCCCTGAGGATGCTTTCCTGAAACCACTGTCATCTAGAACAATTGTATTTCGATCCTCAACCTACACATAAATTGTCCTTGCCCAATCACAGTCGCAAAGAGTTGCTTTATTGATGTGGGTACACGTAAACACGGGCTAACAGCGTCCAGCCCACAAACTGGCAACACTCAAACTGCTTCCTCACAGCTAACCGCTGCCAGTGACATGAATCACAAAATCAACACGTGAAGGTGGTTAAGAAGCTCATTTTAATAAAAGATAAGTACGCCTGGAGCTAGGCTTCAGGAGTAGGCAGCAAGTAGCAGATTAATGAGAAGTTATGTGGACAAACAAACTTCACCAGTGTTTCAACTGACCTGAGGGTGAGAAGATAATGAGTGAATTCTCATTTTGGTGTTAACTATTCCTTTTTTTCCCATGAGAAGTCTAAACCCACCGATGTATTTTCCGCAGCCACTGTCTGTTCTGCTGCAGGTTTGCCCTTCCTCCCTGAAGTCAAAGGCTCCCATTGTTTTCAAAAAATCATTTTAGAGACAAACTCCTGCCTCGAGTAATGTAATACATCCTGTTGAACAGCATGGGCATTGCAGTTTTTCCTAACATTACTTTATTACGCAGCTAATTATCGTGTTTGATGGCACTATTTTCACTTTTTCCATTACTGTGCACTGTTACGTTCTTCTGGTGGCAGCAAAGAGGCAAAACGAAACTTAAAGGAATAGTTAGCCCCAAAATGAAAATGCATCGTTATGTCAGTTTCTATGTCTATATAACACTTGTTCCATGTGAGCCTATGGTTTCACAAAATGGTATTATCTGTTGTTCAAACCAAGAACAACTGCTAGTCTACCTATTCATTACATTTTGCGGAGCGTATTTTATTTAATTCATTAACATTTTATTGCTAGTTTATGTTGAGTTACTGTAAATGGTTCAATATTTACATCAGGTACAGTTCAGTTGAAATATTTGTGTCAGTGATCAATAAATAGGATCCAAACTGCATTGTATACTTTAGGTGCTTTTTCCTGCAGCACAAATACATAAGCCAAAATATTTATTGAAGCGCACCACACACACACTAAATAACTTTTTCTGAGGTTGGCAGGTCTATAGAAGGTGTAGCGGGAAAAGGGAGGAGGGAAGGAGATTGCAAAGGGTAGGAGATGTATATTTGGAACAGATGTGGGGAGGAGATGGAACGCTATCGTCTCTATATTCAAGTCTGGCATTCAAGAGACAATCATTAAATCGCAAAACGAGGAGCAAAACCCACCCACATTTATATTTTCTCCATCATGGGTCCCTCACTTACACAAGCAACGCAAATGAAAAGAAAAAATTGTATAATGCAGGATATTATAGGTCTAAATCTTGACTTTTATTTCATTATTCACACCTCGTCTTTTCCCTCTGCTGTCTGTAGGAGTTTGAAAATATATCAAGGGACTTGTGCTTTGTCTACCTAACACACACACACACGCACACACACACACACACACACACAAGCCTGTGGCCTTGAATTCAACTCAACCATGTGTGAGAGCTCTCCAGATACTCTCATGTTGTAGATTATACTCTCCCAGAGACATCCTGCATAATTAATACGGCAATAAGGATCATTTTCACTGCTCATAGTTGTAAGTCACTATCAGAAAGTTATGTCGTAAATCTCTTTGAAAAATGATTTCATTAAGCTGTAGAACAATAAAGATTACCAACCGAAGAGTTCATAAAATACCGACCTGAAATCACTCAGCCATAGGGGACTTAATCAAAATAGTAAAATGAAATAGGCTTTGCTAAAATACCACCCACCACAAGACGTGGTTATACAATTAGAATATCCTCTTCAAGTACAGTTGTGATTCGCACCATAAATCTCATCACTTCCATGTCGTGGTCAACCCATATTCGACCGAGCCAGGAGTTACGGCTCCTCAGCGTTTGACTTTCCTTTCGTCTGTAATCTAATCGAGAGTTAGCCAAAGTTTCACACTGTGATCATTTTCACCAAAAAGTCTGAAAGTCAAAGACGAAAGGGGATTGTGCCAGCAGTGTAAGCCCCGTGTTGAGCGTGCCCGCAGATACCGCTGAAGGGCTTAAGGAGGGCACGCATCCTCTCCAGGGACTAAGAGGGACTGATGATGGCACTCTGAATAACACTTTGCTCTGACTGGGAGGAGCTGCTGCAGCGTGCCTACTTGGACACACACACACACACACGCTGGAGTACAGTTGCACCGACTGAAAGAGAGGTTATGCGGGTATAGACACACCGAGCAGCAAGTGAAGGTTTAGAGAGGTGCAAACAACATTGCAGCTTCCTTCGATCTTTAGGCAGCTTGAGATATATCACTGCATTATAATGCTTTTCTATTTAGCACAGCCAAGCAGCTAATGTGACAGCTATTTGCATACCTCAAGAGACTGTACCAAAAAGACGGAATGCATTCCACAGGTTGTGTTTTCACACTCAAAAAAAAAATAGATGACCCACTTTTTCTGTTCTATTAATACTTTACTCTACATTATTAATATCTGTAAAAAGAAATCCTGTGGTGATAGATTTACAGCCTCTTAAAATCGGACGACATACAGTGCAAGACATCTCGGTTTAATCGTCTCAAACTGTGAGGTGTTTGACAATGGAAGAGTGATTTTGATTACGCACACATTAGGGAGGTTACTTTCACAGTGTAATCTATTACACATTACTTATTACTTGCTAATACTGTAATTGGTAATTTAATCTAGTAATATAATCTGGTTACTTTCAGTTGTGGAGCTGTATCTGCCCTTAACATTTACATACATAAAATAGTGTTTGTGTCCATAGTCAAAGTGACTATTTAGGCTTCAAGCATGTTTCTGGGTAATCTGGGTAATGTGTGGGCTGTGCGTTAATGTAACGCACAGCCCACACATGTTCCGTTATTCTGTATTGTAGAATGCTTCTATTTCTATTTATTTTGTAATTTGGACTCTTGCACAGCTGTTCAGCCCTTTCTGACATATTGCACACATTGCACATATTGCTGCTTGTTTTTGTTACACTACTTACTTTTTTTTTGAGTGCTTATTATTATTGTTCTTATGTTGTCTGTATGCACCAACAACCACAGCAAATTCCTTGTACGTGAAAACTACTTGGCGAATAAAACATTTCTGATTCTGATTCTGATTACTAACGCCCAATTTTTGTAAAAGTATAGTGCAATCTGTTTTCTGAGGGTTTTTATCAGGAACTGTAACACATAAAAAAATGTGTAATATGATTACTGTAATCCCATTATATGTAATCCAGTATATGCATTAGCACTCACTGGGGGTCTCCTGGGTGATATTAGCACACTGCTGTCAGAATGTAACCATCAGCGTGGACCATGTGGATCCACTCTACCTTTATCGCCCAATTTTTACCACCTGCCCCATCAACAGCAGACGGCTTTATGAGCTGAAAACAAAAATGATTGCCTTTGAATTCTGATTATATGCTTCTCTGCTCAGCTCTCTCTTTCTCCTTCTCTATCGCTTTGTCTCTCCTCTCCTGCCCCATTTCCACCTCCAACACACACTCACCTATGAGTACGCACATACAAACACAGATCCACACCCACACACACACACACAGATACAGTTTGAGGATAAGTTATTTAGATGGGGATCTCAACCAGCAAAGTCCTCAGCAGCACTTTGTCACACTGCAGAGGACAATGTGTATTTGCATACCTCCGGGGAAGTGGAAATATTAATAAGATGCTGTCAAGTCGGGTTTCTATGACTCAGTAAACACATTAACTCCAAAATACTACCTTCATATACCTCTGATGTCATCAACACAATTCTTTACTTCATGCTGTCACAAAACATTATTTTACGAGTGATGCTGCTGATTTAGTTCCTCAGATGTTCCTGATGCTTTATACGTTGGTTTCTTTTGTCACCAAGACTGGTTCAAAAAAGGTACAGTAGGTGCTGCACTTTATATTTCATGTCATCTCACCCTGCGGTCACACCATGAGTGTTATGAACGTCAAAAGCGCCTGGCAGTCGTTCATTTTCAATGAGCACTGGCGACGAGGAGTAGCCGACGTCGTGGCAGCAGCGAGCAGCGCGATGTCAGCGACCAGAGCGACGAGAACAAGTTGAGCTGAGGTTAACTGCTAATTAGCGGCAATGCGCTGAAGCGGCAACCAATTGCAGACATGGATTAGATTTTCTTTATCACCCATCCATATTTGTTTACTCGGACATAAACGAAAAAAAGCAATGCTTGGAAAAAAAACTCGGAGCTCCTAGCTGACGCAACTGAAATTGCCCTCGCAATGCAATCTTAGTGAATCTGAACCTGAATGTTGGGATCATCATCAGAGGTGGAACCATAAGTGACAGGTACAGCGGCTCCAGCAAGGACTACAGGTCATCGCGGCCTCCCTGTAATGGACTGTGAAACCCACAAGCTACAGGACGGGAAAGGAGACGATCGCTACCCAACGGAGACTTGACTAAAATATTGATTGCACAAACGGGAAGCTCAGGGAAAGGTTAACGGTGAGGGTAGAGAGGGAGGGAGACCGTAGTTGTAGAGAAGATAATGCTTTGTAAATATTATTTAGAAATTGTTCAAAAGGCTTTAATACAGTATTTCTATTTCCTACATAATTTTCCTACATATGACAAGCAATCACCATTGTCCAGGTTTTGGCAGTCTGAGCGAGAGGGCCCTGCCAGGATCAGAGTGTGCTTTTAGAATTAAATATACAGTTTCTGATTTCTCTGAAGCTCTTTATCCACATCCACTTCTTTTGTGTCACTGACAAGACGGCGCATAAAAGCACCGCGGCTGCTGTGACAGACATTGTGATCTCAGCAAACTATGCCCATGTCCCACAGAGACGAGTCTCCAAAAATAACCCCATAGACTTGCTTTGTTGTCTGATCATTGTCATGGTATGTATACCAGAATCTATTTTTAACATTTGTTATGATCCCTGTAGCCTTTTGAGATACATGAAGAGAGATGATGATAATGAGAATCCTATCATGGATGTAATTTAAAAACGAAGTCAGCGAGGGAATGGCACCCGTGGCTAGGTGGGTGGGTTGTTTGTTCCTGGAAATACTTGCCACTTTCTTTGGAAATAAATCACTGAATAATTTATTATTCAACTAATTTAAATGTGAAATGACTTGGGTAGCCAGCTACCAGGGGGAGAGAGCATTATAGCAACTGCAATAATAACAAATAGAGGTATTCTCTCCTGTTGAAAACTGCGCAGGATTCTGCTGAAGTCAGAGCAGGTGATTAGAATCATGCATATGGGATGTGATAAGGCCATAGGTTCTAATGGAATGGGACATAGGTCAAAGGTCATCGAATTGATAGTATAGAGCCAACATCAGAACGTTAATTATCATGTCAGACCGAGATTCGTATACAGTATAGCTGCTCATATTATCATGTTTGCCATCATGATCAGGGCTTGACTTTCATTCGCACACCGACTGGACTGGATGGGCTGAATTTCCTAATTGTTTGGGTTAACGTCTGGCTTGGATTCAAAAGTGTTGCTGAAGAGTTTGGATGTTTTATTCAAAATGTTCTGGGATCCATACAGAAAGGCAGAGTCAGCCTTGGCCAGGGATGTTTTAAGTGTCAGTCAGTAAGGGCACATCCACACCAAGCATGTCTGAAGCAGTTTAGTCAAACTGTGCAGCGTTTACACGTTTAGTTCGGTTCGTTTGGGCAGGTGAGAACAAAGCCATTTGCGGCACCAAATTACCGCACAGAGACGCCTGAAAATGCGGGTCTCGGTTCTCTTCCAAGCAAACTGCATTGTGGTTCATTAGGAATGAGAACGTGATCTTTTTTTTTTTTCTCCACTCACGTTTCGTGTAACAGTACACTTGTTTGATGTCATATTCAGCCTTTTGTTTAACTAAGCAACGGGGATATATTTGGGGTTTATTTGCACTTAAAACAATCCTTTGGAGGATGTCAATTCCCCCTTAAGAGGATAAAGAAAGAAGTCACTGAGGTGCCATCTATGCACTTCCTCATTCACATACACACAATTGGAAGCACTCATGCACACAGGCAAGCATGCCATGAATATATCAATGCACACACACACACACGTTTGCCTTCAAATAATTCCCCAATGCTCATTTGTTCCTATTCCCTCTATCTATGCTGACTTAATTTCCTCTCCTATCATTCCCCTGGCTTTAAACTGGTTGTAAAAGGTGTCTGCTGATGGAAAGATGCGCTTTAACATCCAAATCGACAACTGTGCAGCGTGTACAATACACATTTGAGTGTGTGCTCACGGCGCCAAAGTAAAGTAGAAGAGAAAAGGTTATTCCAGGATAGACATCTCTCTTTTGCTAACTGTAAACCAAATCAGAACATTTGCCTGGATTCAGCCCTCCATCTGTAATGTTATCAGACATTTCATTAATCATGCTTATGTTACCCGAGTTCGTAAAAGGATGCATTATTTTCAACACATCTGTATGTCCACAGTAGTTTAGAACAAGACACATTTGTTTTGGTGGTTACTTGGTTAATACAATACATGGTTACTTTTATTCCTTTGTTTATGTGTAATTGATTTAAGTGTTTAACACATTTGTGGTGTTTTTCAGATCAGAGATTGGGTTTGGATTTAGAGTTGGTTTTAGATGTAAAAATAAATAATTAGAAAATAGAAGATTAAAATGGATCCACAGTTTATTCCAGAGAAAAAACAATCAGGTGTGTTTCCTTTACCTTTGTTTAACTGCAGTGGCCCATCATAGCTGTAAAATTGGCCCTACAGCTAGAACATTTTAAATACAATTACAATTCATCATCATTTGACCTTCTGACGCAGGCCGACCAAAATAAATTACAATTACTGTATAATTGCTATTACAGCACAACTGTCCATATTTCATGACGTAAATATCCATTCCTAAACTGCTACACCAAGTGGAACTGATCCTAGAATTGGCCCAGGAGCAAACCTGGGTGTCGGAACAAAACATCACTCCAACCCCCAACATCTACAAAGACTGTACAAGAAACAGTGGACAAAACGGTGGATTTTGTTAGACGTGGATTACATTACAGCATTTAGCAGACGCTTTTATCCAATCCACTGATCTACTGTGAGTCTTGGTTTAAGAATGTATCCTATTGAAAAGTAAAGCAGCACGTACAGTATAGTATTCATGATGGAGAGTGACTTCAAGTCATTACAATGAAACCCTATTGCTCGGTGCACTCCTTAATGGTCATTGGGAATATTTCGTTTTTTCACACAATTACACACATTAAAGCCCTCAGACCTCCCTACAGCTAATAACAACGCTGTGAAGAGGCAATCTCACTCAGGAATAAAACATCCCTCACATCTCAGCTCCTCTCTCAGGGGATAGAGACACTCTCCAGTCACATTCAGGAAATGTATTTCATATTCAAACACAAATGGAGCAATTTGTGCAAATAGCATGCGTAATAGTGGGGCAGACTCCCAGGTGTGTGAGCGACGGCCGGGTCCTGGAGGACAAGCTCTTCACCCCCGACTACATCAGCAAAGACACCCCGGGCCCACGGAAGTGGGGCAGGGAATGAATAAGGGGTGTCATTGGTTGAGGACAGAGAGATAGAGAGAGAGACGTAATGAAATTGCTACTTGCCATACTAAGCAGCGAGTCTGGTGCGAGATCAGATAGAGCCGTCTGTGGCTAGCATGGTTATTTTGACGTGTTGGAATGAGCTGTCTCTCAGTGGGCCAAGTGGTAATTCATCTGTCATTCTGCGGGGGAGGCGATGATAGCACGTTTTTTCAGATGCTTGAAAGAGGGCATCGATCGGAGAAATCAACCCGACCTCGCTTTCCGGTAATAAGTTGATACTAATTAGAGAACAGTTGACTTCAGCCCCTGTTTTTCCTAAATCCACCAGCATCTCATCATTAAAGTTGAGTTTTAGTTTTGGTGAAGAAAAATATTTCAAAATATGGTTAAAAAACGAGATATCCACCCTTTTATGAAAAGGTGACACCTACACTTAAGACCTTAAGAATCTTCTGTATTTCTGAAATATGAACCAATGCAATTCAGGCTGCATTTTTAAAATAGTTTAAAATAGACAAATAGTGTTTGGGATTGGAGCCTTTCAGTTCTTAGCTACGTGGAGTAAAGAACGTATGGTTTTGTTCAGATAGTATTGGGTGTATTGCTGATCACAGAAAAGTACATTGAATTGACTTTCAGATACCTTTCTGTGGAAGCCTTAACTTCCTGGTGCTCGTTGTCTTCACACCCACCTGGTCCTCCAAGTATAATAAAACAAACAGTAACTGAAGTAAAGTGCACATTTCCAACACATGCATTTAGTTAGTTTTCATCCCTGGTCATTGTTCAATCTCTCCCCTACTTGTTACTCTTAGTTGTTTGATGACCAGCAGTAGCTGGGTATAGCCACCCTTGATAATTTGCATCTATTATAAATGGATAGTATAATCACCTTGTATAGGAATGGGGGGTATCTACTAGTGTTTGTACTCACACAACACGACCGCCATTAATGTACGGAAGGAAACCTTATTACACAGGTGTTTATTGTTCACAGTAGGTGTGCCAAGTCACAATTTACCAAGTTTTTCAAAAGACTTTGATGACAGCACATGCTTTCATAATGGAACCAGTGGTGCTGTAGACATTCAACCGCTTTCTCTCCCTCTACTTCTTTTGTTTTCTCATTCCCAGCCACTCTCCCTGTCTCTCATTGTCTCTCCTTTTGCACTACTTCTCGTTTTTTTCTATTTGCCTATTGAGTCTGTCTTTTTCACTCTCTCACTCTCTCTTCATGTGTATATACATCATACACATGGATGCAAGCAAAGGCACTCACTTGGGTCCCAATTCAGACTTAAGCACCACAAAGTGACACTTCTTATAATCCACTCTGTGAGTTCCAACCCTGGAGCTATGTGTGGCTTTACACAGCCTCCTGCAAGGTGCACACTTGAGGTGAACATGAAAATGGAGGCGTCTAACTTAACATTACAGTACGCAAATTCTGACTCTGACTTAAGTCCATTTATACATTACTTTCCTTATGCGCTGGGAAATTCTGCAATGTCTAGCGCTCCCATCTTCATTCCGTCCCCCTAAACGCCAAAGACATCAAATAACAGAAGAATTGTGGAATCACAGAAACATGAAGCAATCGTTAAAACTGACTAAATTAAAAAAAAAACAACAACATAATAATCTCAGTCCACTAAATCCTTCATGGAACGCTTGGAATGCGCTTTTATGCACAGCCTGCCTCCGCTCTCGCCGTATTCCTCCTACCAATACTCACACTCATACACAGCTCCATCTCATAAAAGTCGATTGAATTATTAAGAGATTGTTAAAAGAGACGGAGCTAAAAGGATGCACTGAGGGTGCCAAGAAATGGTTTAAATGTACGGAGTTCAAGAGATGCACAGAGCATTCAGCTTCTCTAGCGCTGTGACATCTTTTGAACAATGAGTTGCAGTCAGATCACACAGCCGACATCCCTACTACTGTATTTTACTCCTGATAACAGCCTGACAGACAGTTGGACAGGGTGTCTGGGGATTGTTGTGGGAATATGTCTGTCCTCTGTCTCCCATTGGCAATGATTATATTTTGCCAGACACTAAAACACCAAAGATGCGTCAAGGACATATTACATAATATTATGGGGCTTTCCAAACATCATGGGTACCGTTGATTTAAGCATGTGACCATCAGGGCGCAGAGCGCACAAGAACACATTAATTTGATCATCATTTATAGGAATAGGAAAAGACAACGTTCCATGAACAACGCAATTGACAAATGACTTGTTGGTTAGTTGCGTAGAAAACAATCACTGTTTGATGTATTTTTTAGTGTACAAACGTTTCTTACAAATCATTACAGATTTTGTAAAGTATATTTGATTATGTTTTTAATCCAATTAATGCCACAAGGGCATGTTGCCAATTCAGTCTTTGTGCGGTGTCATCCTAAACAAATCTGAATTAAAGGTGCATGGTATTTGAAGGCAATGCCTCAGCAGAAGGACATGACAAGGAGAAAAGTCCAGAAGCCATGGTTTTGAAAAAAACTGTACACAAGCCAAGGAACACCCAAAAATACACACAAGTCTGAATACTGTAGGTCAAACAAGTGGAACTCAATCTGCATAACACCAGTGTAACTTACAGTATGAACTGGCTTTTACACTGTTTTCACTCTGTCTCTTTCTTCTCCCACACTCTTTCATTCATATTCTGCATCTCCCAGCCTTGTGAGCCTTGAGAGATGCTGATCTACTGTATACATTGTTTAGTCTTGATGGTAATAAAGAATATTTAGGGAAATATAAAATATGAATACTTCCGTCTGAATATTTTAATACAAGGTTGCAGTATAATTATTCATCCATGGAAAGGCTGCTATCCTGTTTGTGTGTGTGTGTGTCTGTGCACACCTGTGAGTGTGTATGTGTGTGCGTGCACATGTATGGAAAGAGGGGGTTGAGTTTATTTGTAAAAAGTCCCTCTTAAGTCGTCCCTTGAGGTGTGCAAAGCTGTATCAAGAACGATGTTAGCAGACGCCACTGGCGAATGAAAGAGTTGAGTGGTAGAAAACTGTGCCCATGTAGCGACTCGTACATATTTTATTATCTCACACTGTGTTCTTTTGCCCTGAATGTGCGTTGGCTGTTTGATTTGTTCCTGTGTTAGGCCAGAGTAGACATGAATGGGAATTCAACTGCTATTCTGCTGTAGCCATAGCAATAAGCAGACCTACATATAGCGTGCTACATATATTTTAATCTGTACCCGGTGTACTCACTGTATTATATAGTTTTGTTTTAACTTTGCAGACTTTATTTTTTTCAAGACCAATGTTTTTAATTTTGACTGTCTTTGTTTTATACCCTGTAAGGTGACCATTGGTGTCTTGAAAGGTGCCTCCAAATAAAATGTATAGTAATTATTATTATACATGTTTTGAACAGAGTTCCTTCTTTGTCATTCAACCTTGCCAGTTAGCTAACTAAAAACGGTAGTTTCTTTGGCTCCGCCCACTGAGGTTGACATTTGTTTTGTATAACTAAAACTCCACTCTGCTTTCATATTCACCTTGATACAACATAACACTGAGACTATTCATGTTCGTTTTAGTTATAGTAGAAGCTATTCCAAGCCCCACCATAACGTATGTTGTTCAAACTATTGGGGAAATGATCATTGGAACACTGTTTATTTGCACTATCAAACAGGCTTGTGTGATGTGGATGTTGCTATGGGCCAACCTGCTTCACCGTGCGATCTGGATCATTTTCAAATGGAAGATTGGATGAGACGGTCCAGAGAGTTTGAGGTACAGGTACAGGGAAATTCAGACAATTGCGCTCAATTAATATAATTTAACATTATCACATAATATAGGCCTATTTCATTCGCTATGCCCATTCACTTAGGATGTTAAAAATGTGGATAATGAGGTTCCATTGCACTGAGATTTAATTCTTAATTACAGAGGGAAGAGGAAGATCACTTTAATACGAAGTTACATTTGTCTTTCCGCATATCCCTCCCAAGCACACACACACAGATCCGCATTTTATCAGACCCTTTAGCAGTGTGAGGCTCAGTATGTTGCTCCAGGGCACTTTGGCAGTGTCGGTACGCTCACACCCTCCTGTCGGTGCAGGGGATCGCACCAGCTGTGTACACCATGATGATGACATTTGTCATCTTCCATTATTTGCTTTTAAGAAAAAAAAGATACAAAATTGTATTCTTGCAAAGCCAACCTTATCAAGGATTAAGGGATACATATGTCTGCATTCAGATCTGTGCTGCCTTCATACTTAGTATTCACAAGGCTGTTCGGTCAATATCACTTTTTCATTTACCAATCACTATGCAAGGAATAACTTGTGTTAGTTAGTATGTGATAGAGCCTGTTGTACGCTGTCTCTGTTTTCATTCCTTTTCCTATGGAATACCAATGAAGAAGCACTTGGATGCTAAGGCCTAAAGAATTGACAGATTCAGGGTCGTCTTTAAGTGAACTATACAGATAAGGAAACGCACAGTTACATTTACAACTACAACATTTACAGTTACAAGCTAAACAATACTGTATATCTGCATTCACACTGAACACGAGCCAGATCTGAATACTTCACACAGTTTAACATTTACCAGAAGTGTGGCTGTTTGACTTATTATTACTGGAGGTGTTGTGATAGGAATGTGCCTTAATCAATCAACTTACTATGCGTACATGTTTTTTCAGGGTTATATGGCTACTAAAGTGGTGGTACTGCAGAACCCTCTGTTGGTTCAGTGATCATGTTCTGGCGGTGCTGGCCAGAGATGAGAGATGAGAAATGAGAAAAGCTCATGCTTCAGCTCTCAAAATCTATTGATCTCTATTGGATTTGGTCCACAATATACTCTCACCTAACTCGGAGGTTAACCCCCAAAGGCACCTTAAGACTCTCAGAAGTTTATAGTGACTCTGCCGAGGAGGATGAATGAGCTATGGCTCCTTCAGTGCCCAAAGGCAGCGTCAGCCTACAGCTGAATCACAGAGTGGTACTTTCAAAGCACCGACTCACATTTTTCAATTTCTCTTCATGAGACTCAGATCCGAGGGAGGGTTGAAAGATCGGGAAGAAATTATTCTCAAAGGTTGAGAAACGACGTCAGGTAATAGTGGGTTTTGTGGACCGCAGCAGTAGTGTGATTTAGAGCGATCGAAAAGTTTGTGTGAAAAATACGATAATGTTATGACACAGTGAAATGGATATATTGCAGTTCCCCACAGCTGGCTTTGCTTGCATGCTTGGCCGTTGCATCCTAATATGCATTAGACACAGGAACATGGTCCAATTATTATACAGGGCTCCCACAAGGTGTTTAGCAAGGCACACCACACACAGGAAAGGAATGAAGTTGACTCTGTGCTGTGTATGTGTGTGGGCAGACGTGCACGTGCGCAGGTATGTGCACACACCACATCGCACTGTTTTGTAGTAAGACAGAATATCTAGCCCGGCACCGTTCTATTAGCATATCATTAGCATCTTGTGCATTATATAGGCTATTCTGCTCAGCAAAACACTGGGAAGAGGTAAAGATGCTGCTGTGACACACACACACACACAGACACACACCAATGTTTACTGCTGCAGACCCCTGCTGTTCATATTTGCTTATTAGTCTCTGATATCACCGTATTCAGCAAGGACAATCTTTAGGCAGGAACCAAAACAAATAAGCCCCGTTGATGTGAAATAGTTATTAATCTGGTCACATAACGTGTTACTAATGTATGCATTTTACCAAGGTTGCATTGATTGGCCTGTCTGAGGTTGGGCTTTTTCTTTACCTCTTAAAGTGATACGATTCTATTCAAGATTTTTCTTGATTGAGGTGACACCTTTGGTGATGAGCGGCTATTGCTTTGGTGATTTGCACTCGATGTCGGCACTGGCCCAACAAAATAATAAAGAGACTCAAGTGCAGCTAATAAACAATAGCAAAAAGTCCAAAAGAAAAATAACTTGCCTACCTCTGAGCAATTAACGTCTTTTGAGTTTCTGTAGGTGGCTTTTCTTTGTCTGTTCAGCCATGGTGGCTATCACTGCTCATGCTAGCTACCCAGTTCTTCTATTTATTCCAAGCATTACATTACATTACAGCATTTAGCAGACGCTTTTATCCAAAGCGACTTACATATCATCGTACCGTTGGCGGAGGCGGCCATGCAAGGCACTAACAACGGGGTTAGGTGTCTTGCTCAAGGACACTATGACACATTTTTTCCCAGAGAGGAGCTGGACTCTAACCTTCAACCTCGCAGTTGCTGGGCGGGAACTTTACCTCCTGAGCTCTTACTGTTGTTGCTGCTTTTGGAAACATACACTGCATCAATTCCTGTGCCCTGAGGATTTTTCCTGGGAAAGACCTACCAGAAACTAGCAGATTTTGTTAGTTAGTAGAGAAGGCGGGGCGGGGTGGTTGGGGGTATTTTTACATGACATGTTTCTTCTTCCCTTGCTGCTTCTATTTTAATTATATCATGAGTAGAGCTCATCTAAGCAGAGACTAATTGGGACTTGGCATTGTAGAGATATACAAACAGAGCGGGGTGCACTAAAGCTGCAGAGCAAGACAGAACAGCACAGTGAATATTCTATTAGTGGTACATAGCTGAGATGGACGGCTACAGAGGGGGAAATGGGCCGTGGGTGGAGCTTGATCTACAACTGATGCCCCCCTGCCACGCAGAGGCTGAAGCTAGATTTACATCTAGGTTTAGAGCTGGGCTTACACTGAGGCATGCTTCCCCTTAGGGCCCAGTAGCGTTGCCAGGGCCAGCTGTGCCATGCTGTGCCAGGCTGGGCCATGCTGTGCCATGCTAGGCCATGCTGGGCCATGCTGGGTAGGCATGGGTAGGTGTCTGTGCAGACAGACTTTGGTCACACTGGGCGATGAGCTGGAGACCAGGCTCTGCTCTGGAGCTACAGTTAATGGAGTGACACACAAACGTTTGCACATGAAAGTGTGTGCACACACAGAGAGGGATACACAACCTTATGTTTGGTCGAGCATGCCTGCTGCTTGCATGTATGTATGCACTCGCACACCTTCACTCACACACATTAACACTTACATGCCTGTGCGTGAACGCACACACAAACACACACCCCACCATGCCTCCGGCACTCGCATTGATCAGCACAGCAAGGGCTCTCAAAATCATCAGTGTTAATTTAACTCAAACTAACTAAAAATCAACAGTATGCCAGTGTTTATATATGTAGGTCCACACCTGTCAAAGTTCATTTAACATTTTTTAACAGCTTCCCCAGAGCCATATCTGGACAAACCAGATAATCAACTCAAAATAATTGTCACTGAAAAATCAACACTTTGCTGTTTAGAGACAGAAAGGGAGGTTGGAAGCTTGGAGGCGCAGACCACACATGGCCAGAGCAGACCAGAGCAGACCAAAGAAGAGCAGACCAGAGCAGGCCAGAGCAGAGCAGACCAGAGCAGGCCAGAGCAGACCAAAGCAGAGCAGACCAGAGCAGGCCAGAGCAGACCAAAGAAGAGCAGTCCAAAGAAGAGCAGACCAGAGCAGACCAAAGCAGAGCAGACCAGAACAGAGCAGACAAGCTATCACCTCCCTCCGCTCCCTCCTTGTATATGCATGGCTGGATTCCAATCCCGGATGAATATGGAACTCAGCTAAAGTTGATGGATGCCATTTGTCTTGGCAAGCAATCATACCTGCACCAGTATGTTTGGTCCCCTTCATTCTCTCTCTCCCTCTCAAGAGAGAAGTCAGTTAGCGTGATAAGTGATATTTATAGCCCTGGTGGCAGCTGGGTAGAGCATGCACAGCATAGCAAGGCAGGGACATATCGGGAGAGTGGACGATTCAAAGGCATCGGGGAATTGGGGCTTTGTTTTCATTAATTGCCTCCCTCGTCTCTCTCACTCTGTTTCTCTCTCACTCTCTCTGCCTCTGTCTCTCAAATACAATCTCCTTTCCTCACATCTGGCTTGAAGGACAAATATATGTCCGGCTGCTGTTATCACTTTTTCTCTGAAACATCCGGTCTGTGGAAAATATCAGAAAGAGTTTTCACTGCCAGTGTGGTATCTTCTCCAGGAGTTAATAGGGTGAATATTTTTTCGGTCACGGGAGGCAAAAGCTACCATGGCTACGTTGATTTCTGAGCACAACTGATTGGCTGGTTTCACCTCCAATCAACAGCAATCATCAGGCTTGATTGGAGATAATGGCTCACCAATGATGAGGGTCAAATCATGATGACAGAGGGTAGAATAATGACAATGGCTGGGGATCCTGAGGTGTTGCAGCACCGTTGGCTCCCCTTTGGTCACTCACTATCACTGGAGGCGCCGAACGGTTGTAAATGTCTTTGGAACAACCAAAGAGAATGAGGGCTTTTGAAAGAGTACTGCACCTTGGAACAGGGTCAAAAGGAAAATGATAGAAATTGTGGCGAATAGTCTGAACTCGTTTATTTGGCGTATACTCAAATAGAAAATGAAGCGTTTCATTCCAAAATGAGGGATCCACCGTTTGAAATTAAGGGCACTTACGCTCACACCGCGATTGCTGACATGACTACCGACACAGACTACCTCACCGGCAGACCGCAGCACGTCCGCCTGCAGGGCTGCCTGTCAGACGTGGTGATGAGCAACACCGGCGCACCCCAAGGAACCGTACTGTCACCATTTCTATTCACTCTCTACACCTCGGACTTCCGCTCCAACACCGAAACGTGCCACCTACAGAAGTTCTCGGACGACTCCTCCATTGTCAGCTGTATTACGGAGGACAATGAGGAGGAATACAGAGACCTGATTGAGAACTTTGTAGGATGGTCCGACAACAACCACCTCCAGCTCAACACTGAGAAGACCAAGGAGCTGGTGGTGGACTTTCGAAGGAACAGGAAGCCCCCAACCCCCGTCACCATCCGGGGGGTGGAGGTAGAGATGGTGCACTCCTACAAGTTCCTAGGAGTGCAGATCAACAACAAACTGGACTGGTCGGACAACACTGAGGCCCTCTACAGGA
>OMOT01055335.1:4243-30926 GCA_900312575.1 Acanthochaenus luetkenii
GAGTGTCACTCTAACCAAGCACAGTGCGTGTAGATGAGACCCGCTACGGCCGTTAGGTACCTGTGTGAGGGCCAGCTGGGTGATGGGAGCCAGGGGCAGGTGAGAGTGCAGAAGCGGCACACAGTCCGTCACGCAAACAGCGCCGCCTGCCGAGCTAGACGACAACAGCAGCCCGTTGACACTGCACCGTGGGAACAGGCAGGCGTGCAGGTACATCTTGACGTAGGCGCGGCAGGACAGCTCCACCTCATCCATGACTGACGGGACAGGCGACACGCGGCCCTGAAAACACCACGCATGCGACTTGAAAGGCCCGTGTGTGACGTTAGGTGTCGTGACAACGCTCCTGACGTCACACAGACGACTCACAAACAGCCGTGTCACGTAATGCAAAGTTCAACCTGAGCCTAGACACGAACACGGACTTGTGTTGTACTAGCCTGGGCAGAATTACAGCTCGCTTAACACACTAGCTAGCTAGCTAGCGCTGATGCTATGTACGTGCATCACGGTTAGCATGCGGGCTAACTAAGCAGAGCAGCATTCATTCTTACCTAAAGAGGAATATTATTATGCAGTTAAGATAGCAGCGAGAAATAAATATTAATTTTGCGATCTGCTAAGATTATGGTTCATATATGCAAGTAGACAGCCGGCAAAATACAGAGTGTGACATCTAACGAGTAGCTGTTTCACCTGTCAAATAAAACCTACTAAACTGTCACTTCCTTTCTCGCCCACAACAGTGAACCTGCTATTTGATTGGCCACAATAACGACACGCTGTAATCCAATTGGAGTATTAACGTGCCAATCATTTCTTCAATAGCTGTATCACCCTGACGTTTCAGACTAGTGCCCCCTCTAGTGGAGAGGATTTAAATCACATAGGGGAGGCTTGGCAAAGGGGGACGTAGCCGGTTATCTTCAGGGCGAGGAATAAAAACAGTAACAAGTTCACAAACGGCAGGTAGAGTTTAAGGTGGCACGGTGGATCAGTGGCGCTGTCGCCTCACAGCAAGAAGGTCGTGGGTTCGAATCTCCGCCCCGGTCCTTTCTGTGTGGAGTTTCCGTGTTCGCGTGGGTTTGCTTCGGTTTCCTCCCACAGTCCAAGACACCTAAATTGCCCATAGACGTGTATGTAGTATGTAACGTTATATGATGACGTAGTATGTATATATGAAGCAATGTAAAGCTATATACATTAACGTGATTGATTGATACAAAACAAGTAGTAAGCATTTAGCATTAGCACAGCCAGTGATTAATACATGTGTGTGGTGTCTTTATAGTTGTAGTGCGGAAGTTATTTGTGTCCACTCTCAAACATATCTTTGTTGTGACTGGACCTTGTAGTGAGCCTGAGCAACCGAACAGCGGCGCTACCTAACCAAAACACGGGAATGATGCTGGCTTCGCGTCATACTGGAGAGATGGTAAATAACACCGCTTCCTGCTTGAAAATACCGGTCACACCAGCTTTCAGGTCGTAAGTGGGAAGTCGATGCTTGGCGATGGACCCCGAGTTCAGTTTGCTTCATTCTGAACTCAAACAATAAGGACACAACTTTAGTTAAGTGTATGAAATTATAGATTAGTTTCACCCCGTTCGTGATTTTGTGATTGAAACTCTTAAAACACAATGACAGGAAACAACTCTATTAGATGTGCGCAGTAAAACACGAACCGAAATGTAAACTCACTACGTGTATGTGTTTTAAGTGTGAGAACGGTGACCTGGAGCGACCCAAGTCTACATAAAACTTCATCAACAACAATCATGGCGGTTTGGGTGGATTCCCATATGACCTGAACGCAACATGAAGCCGTTGGGGTGTCAGCCAATGAACGCATAGACGGGGAGGGGCCTAACAAACTTGGCGACCCTTGTCCTTGCCGGCTGTAGTGGCTGATTTGTTTAAGCAACACTTAACTCACGACCTTCGCGTTGCGAAGATGAAAGCCGTTAACCGTATAGTGACGAACAAACATGGCACCTGTCGGGCGTGAAGTGTCCGGCTCGGCAGGTGGAGGAGGCAGCGCTGCCGAGGTCACAAGGTTTATTTGCACCTGATGGACAGATTATAAATAAAGCAATAACATGTCCCCCAAATTAACCCACACTGAGCTGGCTGGAATATATGTTGACTTAATTCCTGTCCAAACGTGCCGGCATACTGTTGACATGAGGCATTTTATAGTCGACCAGCACGAGTAAGAAACTGATATATGCGGTCGACATTATTTCAAATCGTTATGAATAAATGGCGTGTGAAATATCGATGTAAACAACTAGCTGTCAAACAGCCGATGTAATAGTTTAGATTTTCTATCTTCGATAAATGAGAGAACAAAGAGAACCTGTCCACATGTCCCCGTTCCGGGGCCCCCCACACAGCGCTGTCATTGGTTAGCGCCGCGATACAATCCAACCTATCGTATGACACCACACTGAGAAATTGTAATGTCGGCTTCTGTGATTGGTCCAAACGTTTGGCGCTTCTTGTATCTGCTGCAGCCGTAGTGGGCGGCGAGTGTGAGGCGGAGAGAGATTTGAACAGTTTCTGAGGCGGAAACATTGAATTTGGACAAATTGTTCAGGAAGGGTGCGATCGAAAGTTCTGACTGCCATCGACAACCTTTGCTAATAAACGTGTCGTTTGTTCCAAAGTCAAGTCGAAGGGGGAAACGACCCTCTTGTGTGCCGACTCTAAGTAAGCCGGTTTTGGTCGGGCTGGCAGTCGGCGGACGCGCGAGGTAAACCGCTCCCTCCTCCTAAGCTAGCTAGCCAACGAGCTAACGTTAGAGTTGGCTAATCCAAACACAAAGGACGATTTTGTCAGTATTTGTCATATCGATCCTGAATCACTCCGTTGAATGAGGACTGAGCTTCCTTCACAGGTAGGGTATGCTGTCAGCGTTGTCTTTTTCTGTTCTTGTGAGGACATTCAAATGCACCAGGTCTATTCTAGCTTGTGGGTGCTTCAATCTTAGTTTACTGTTAGCTCGCTGGCAAGCTATCGTTAGCTTGAAGCTAGCTATTTGGAGTTTAGCTAGTTTACCCAGACCGCTGCCCAGTCAGTGTTGAGAGAGTCGTCCTGATGGCGGGTGAAAACTGTTCGTTATCTCCCCAGCTCTAGAGATGTTATCCAACTTACTTTCTTGATGCGGTCGGACATTTCACTGGTGCTGTAAGTTAGGTGCAGAGGCAGTAACAACATTGTCTTGAGTGATCATCTCGAAACTAGTGAGTGAAACATAACGTGGTTGTTTTTACAGGTAATTGACGTCATTGTCAATAAGGCGCTGTTGGTCAAATTTCCGTTCTTCGGTGTTGAGAGAAAGTAAATGCTCTACTTTCGCTCCTCCTGTAAAATGTCCTTGTATTTGTTTCTCTACCAGCCTTATGGGGGCGATATTCAGTCACCTGCCTCACACTAAAGTCTAATGAAAATCATGTTGCTCAGTTTGGGAACTGGAGAAACGGGGTCGTATCCAGTCCTGATACAGGAGCGTCTTTAATTGGGGGCTAGTTTGTCGAATCCCAGCCACAGGTTGCGGAGGAGGGGTCAGTGAGTGCTTATCAGCTGAAAGTATTTCTAATTGCCTGGGCATTGCCAAACTTGACGATCATCTGCCACCCTACCCATTTTATTTACATATATAGCCACTCCTGATCTGTTTCCATGACAGCTGACTGACTTAATCGAAAGTGTGAGATTCAGTTAGACCAGACGGGCCGGTAGGCAGCAACTCTCAGACTGACTACTGGGAGGGCAGGTGGGAAATGTAGCTTCCACTGTAATTCCTCCACACGGTTAGGAAGACTACTTTAACTTACGAAGAGAGTAGAGAAAGATAAAAGAAAGCGTGAAGACTTGGATTTCCCCCAGTGAACAAAAGACGTAGCAAATTAGTTGGGGGATTCCCATCACTTGCACCTGAGCCATTGTCTGTGTGGATGCATGAGAGCTGAATTGAAACTGTCATTATGACTGAGTGGGTGGACTGTGTCTTTTAGCTAGGTACAATATGCGTTGTAGGACCCCTAAAATATGAATGTTTACGTTAAGAATTGACCCCAGAGCAGTTACATTAATGTACTTTTTATTTAACATGATCAACACACTCAGCAGTGTATCAGAAGAGAAATGACCAAAAGAAGACAACTATTTATTAATTAATAAGTAAGTAAAATTAAACCAACAATCAGAATTTGAAAGGCTCTGAATTGCCTTTGAAAATAGTGCAAGAAATCAGCTAGTTTTTTTTTGGAACATGTTGAAAAACAGTTTTGTAAAACCTCTGGACATAGTAAACTGTAAAGTCCATGAAATTAAAGCCCCTTCATGATGCTGTCTCACTTCTTGGATTAAAAATAACTTGGAAATTGATACTTTTCAAAAGGCATCAATGCCAAATGAGTATCGACGTATCGATACCAGTTTCGTTCCGCCCATCCCTAGTGGATAGTCTTTCCTAAGTTAGGTGCACCCTCAGCAGATGGTTACTGTAAAATTACGATAGAAGCTTTTATCCGAACAATGGCTTTTATTTAAACGCGTAGTAATTTGGCACAACACGTTAACTCTCTCAGTCCGTATCTCGGTCTACTCTACACATGTCTGTATTACCGTAACTCTCGTAGTAACATTGCATGGTAAATGTTTACCGTATATGACAGTTGCTGTGACTTGAAACGCCCCAAGATTTCTCTATATTTATTTAGACAAGATACCCAGTCTATATTCTATGTGGCTTTGGTGACTTTATACTAGTTTGTTACCGTGCTTGTGAACAAACGTGGCATAAACATGTTAAGTGGCCTCGTGCGAAGAGCCAAAGGCCGCGAGAGTCTTAACGAGGTTAAAGCTTCATGTGTCCACAGGAAAAGGCATATATTAAAAGATCAATCTCAGATTTTATGAATGGATATCAGATCATTCAAATGAAGACCGATTTGAATCGGAAAATCTATATGAAAAAAACACCCAGCCCTAGCTCCTGCGTGTGCTTGTATACTTAGTTTTCGGTTGAAAAACATTGTCATTCAATTGATGCATGTGAAGGAACCTTGATCCCCCTTATGATTGGTCTCAGGTGGATCATGGTGCTGACTGGGAAGCGCTCAGAGAAGGGGCCTGGCTGCTGGAAGAGGAGAGTGAAGTCTGAGTACATGAGACTCAGACAGCTCAAACGCTTCAGACGGGCTGATGAGGTCAAGGTTTGTTCATACGCATAGGCCCTCACACACGTTTAGAGAAAAGGGCCATGGGAATGGTACAAGGTGCATACAGGCTGATGGAGGACAAGCACTCATCTATCAAAGCTGCTGTAGGTAAGTTCGAGAGGAAAGAGATCTACGGAAATTCAAACCAACAGAAGGAATGACACGCCTCCCTCTCCCAGTGAGACACAGGAGTGATTGACAGGATTGAGTCACGCCTTCTGCCTCAGACTTCTCGTTGGTTGGATGGGTTTCCACATATTTCACTTTGAAATGAGAATAGTAGAGGAACGGAGCTACCGCAGTTTCAGAGATTCTGACATTATCCTGCTTGTATTTGGCCATAGCTATACATACATTCAGGGTGTGAAATTAACACCAGCCAAATACTGGTACATTTCCATCCGTCCACCTTCAACCACTTATCCGAAGTCGGGTCGCGGAGGTAGCAGCTTCAGCAGGGGCCCCCAAACTTCCCTTTCCCTGGCCACATTAACCAGCTCTGACTGGGGGATCCCAAGGCATTCCCAGGCCAGTGTGGAGATATAATTCCTCCACCTAGTCCTCGGTCTGCCCCGTGGCCTCCTCCCAGCCTGGAAAACCTCCCTAGGGAGGCGACCAGGTGGCGTCCTTACTAGATGCCCGAATCACCTCAACTGGCTCCTTTCGACTCAGTCTCTCACGGATGACTGAGCTTCTCACCTTGTGCCTAAGGGAGATGCCAACCCTCCTGAGAAAACCCATCTCGGCCGCTTGCATCCGCAATCTCGTTCTTTCAGTCATGACCCACCCTTCATGGCCATAGGTGAGAGTAGGAACAAAGATGGACCGATAGATCGAGAGCTTTGCCTTCTGGCTCAGCTCGCTTTTCGTCACAACAGTGCGTTAAAGAGAACGCAATACCGCTCCCGCTGCTCCGATTCTCCGGCCCATCTCATGCTCCATTGTTTCCTCACTCATGAACAAGACCCAGAGATACTTGAACTCCTTCACTTGGGGTAAGGACTCATTCCCTACTCGGAGTAGGCAATTCACCAGTTTCCTGCTGAGAACTATGGCCTCAGATTTAAAGGTGCTGACCCTCATCCCAGCTGCTTCACACTCGGCTGCGAGCCGATCCAGTAAGTGCTGAAGGTCACAGATCGATGATGCCATCAGGACCACATATGCAAAAAGCAGCACTGAACTACAGCCCCTCCGCTCCATGACAACTCCTCGAGATCGAATATCACAAACAGGATTGGTGACCAGGCGCAGACCTGGCGGAAGCCAACCCACACTGGGAACAAGTCCGACTTACTGCAGAGAACCCGGACACAGCTCTAGCTTTGGGCGTACAAAGATTGGATGGCCCTAAGTAGTGACCCCCTCACCCAATACTCCCGCAGCACCTCCCACAAAAGCTCCCGGGGAACCCGGTCGTATGCCTTCTCCACAAAACACATGTAGACTGTATAGGCATACTCCCAGGCCCCCTCCAGGATCCTTGCAAGAGTAAAGAGCTGATCCGTTGTTCCACGGCCAGGACGGAATCCACATTGTTCCTCCTCAATCTGAGGTTCGACTATCGGTCGGACCCTTCTTTCCAGCACCTTGGAGTACACTTTCCCGGGGAGGCTGAGTAATGTAATGCCCCTGTAATTGGCACACACCCTCTGGTCCACCTTTTTGAACAGGGTACATTTGAGCTGTGGTTTTGGGGTCTGTCTACTCTACCAGCCACTTAGGTGGGTAACAAAACGTGGATGTCCTGTTCTATTTTCAAAAGACAGTTGGCTGGTGAAATGGTGAAAGTGGCTAGTAGGTTTTTGGGATGCATCAGCCACTGTAATTGGTGGACAAAAGTTACTGCCCTGCATACATGACCCCTTTACACACAGACATTCAATATGTCAATCATACCCTCCTCAGGACCTTTGTTGCATGTCATCACCCTCCCATCTTTCCTGTCTTTCTGTTGTATTGTGCATTGGTATATCGTTTTGACTAGAAACTGAATACAACTACTGTCACTAAAAACCTATAGGTGTATACATTCAGTGTATTTTTAGTTATTGATTATGACTTGTATAGTGTCACTACATGCACTTAACTTATTTATAATTTCAATATACCACAACCTGTCATAGATTACTGTTTAATTAATTGTCCTTGCCATTACTGTTGCAGTGTGTGGAGTCCAATCTGTTGAGTAAGGGCAGTGTGAGTGTCACTGCACTCACATTTACTCACTCAATCACTGTTAGATTATATATTGTCTGACTGAGCTGGTCTGTGATGCACGACTACAATGTTTCCAACATCCATTAGTTATTTGATTTAGGATAAATGTCCATATTAATAACTAAATATTACTGTTAAAGTATTCCGCTGGAATATTTGTTAATAGTCTATCTGGCTGGCGCTTGTGTAAAACACAGTTTCCACATCTTTATCATTCATGATCCATAATGTGGCGTAAACATAACGTTTTTGGGTTGGTGTATCCCAAAATTCACCTGTCACAATTTTACCAACAAGCAAGAATGGATAAGGACCCCCCCAAACTATGGTTGTTTACCTACCAAAGTGGCAGGTAGAGTGGCCAAACCTACCAGCGACCTGTCAAATGCTGGTAAGTTTGTCCACTTGACCATTTTTCCAACCCATGTTCCATAGTTTTTATAGATTTGTCTGACCCCTTCCAGAGCATGTTCAACTCCAACCGTCAGAAAATCCTGGAGCGGACGGACATTTTGAACCAAGAGTGGAAGACCAGGCGAATCCAACCTGTTCATATCATGACGTCTGTCAGTTCCCTAAGAGGGACCAGAGAGGTTAGCACACACACACACCACTCCCAATATTTTAAGTGAATGCATTTACATGTACGGTTAGTTGATCAAACTTTAAACGTGCACAGGTGCATGCAAAGTCTTATTGATTAAATTGCTCGTATCCGTTCTGAATGAATTCCATGTCTTACAATCTCAAGCAATAAAGTCATGCAAATGAAGCTCGCACTATAGGCTTGTTCAGTGTGCTGACATCAAGGGAAAGGATGAGTGTTTTAACTTTCTGTTATGTCGTCGTCTTCCTGTGCAGTGCACAGTGGACAGTGGTTTCTCCGAGTTCCCCAAGCAGGTCATCCCTCTGAAGACTCTCAATGCTGTGGCCTCCGTCCCGGTCATGTACTCCTGGTCACCGCTGCAGCAGAACTTTATGGTAGGTGTGCACACATAACGGCTGCACGTATGTATTGGAAAAACAACATACTAGAGCTTGTGACAACACTATTAGGGCTAGGTATCGCTGATTTCCCGACTCGATTTCCAATTCACAAGGTCCCAATTTGATTTTCAATTTTAATATGGATTCGGTTAGGGATATTTCAGTTAAAATACAAATTTTGCTTGGATATGAATACCAAATGAGTAGTATCAAAGTATCGATACCAGTTTCCATCCGCCCATCCTTAGTGGATAGTCCTTTCCTAAGTTAGGTGCATCATCAGCAGATGGTTACTGTAAAATGATGACACAGGCTTTTATCTGAACAATGGTGTTTATTTAAACATTTAATAACATGGCACAACACATTAACTCTCTCAGTCCGTATCCTGGTCTACTCTACACACTCTGTATTACCGTAACTCTCTTTAGTAACATTGCATGGTAAATGTTTACGGTATATGACAGTTACTGCAACTTTAAACGCTCCCAAGATTTCTCCATATTTATTTAGGCAAGATTCCCAGTCTATATTCTCCGTGGCTTTGGTGACTTTATTCTCATTTGTTACCGTGCTTGTAAACAAATGTGTCAGAAATGGAGTAAACCTGTTAAGTGACCTCAGGCCTCGTGCAAAGAACCAAAGACTGGCCACACGAGACTAACTGGGTTAAAGCTTCACGCAGCCACAGGAAAAGGCAAATATTAAAAGATCGATCTATGGGTTTTATGAATCGGAAAATCAATTATTACAAAATATAAATAGTCTATATACATGTATTTAGTTTTTAAACCCAGCCCTAAACACTAATGTCGCCTATCTTTTTTTCTAACACTTATTTTTGCATTAGGTGGAGGATGAGACGGTGCTCCATAACATCCCCTACATGGGAGATGAGATCCTTGACCAGGACGGTACCTTCATAGAGGAGCTCATCAAGAACTATGATGGCAAGGTCCATGGAGACAGGGGTAAGGGCCAGTAGACATGCAGTACAGTAAAATGTTTTTATTTTATGTACATGTGTATTCTGTCTTTTCCTTAATTATCCTTTGAAGTCATGGCAATGTGGTACCCACCACTGAATATGGGGGGGGGAGACACACAAAAACATCCGTGCTGCATGCCTTGTGTTTTACAGAGTGCGGCTTCATCAACGATGAGATCTTCGTGGAGTTGGTGAGCGCTCTGACCCAGTACAGCGACAATGAGGATGACGACGATGAGGAGGAGGAGCAGGACTTCAAAGTAGAGAAGATGGAGTTGTGTGACAGCAAGGAGCACCCAGAGGAGCCCCGCAAGGAACCCCTCATCAGCACAGAGAGTAAGGAGGCTTGTCCCGGAGATGATTAAATTAATTGTACAGTTATGTAAACACCAAGATTCTCTCTTCGCAGTACGGTTTTCTTTATCTCCATGGGTCCGATGGAAAGGGATACAGTGTTGCTTGTTCCCAACAGTGCTGACTGCTTGTACACACTACGAGCGACTTGGTTGATGTGTTTGACCAAGAAAAATAAACGCATCATTCATTAAACAATAGTTCCGCCTGGCAAGTTTTCTCTGCCGGCAAGCTTGTTGACCGTCCACACATCGGCCGAGTTTCCCTGGTCGCTCAGTTCTACAGGAAATTAATGGACTTGGGTGACTTTTTAGCATTCGGTGCACCAAGCGCTGGGATTCGAAGATATTTCAGGTTTTATCTAAAAGCAAGTGATGACATCTGCCTAGGAGACTGTCGGTCCATCCATCTGTCCATCAAATGTGATATCAGATGCCACTGATGACAAAACTGGGAAGGATGATTCATCTTTTTACTGATTGGTCCAACGGCTGCCTGCATCATCTGTGGGGGGACAAAGTCTTTACTTGTTAAAATTAATACCATCCACCAGCCAAGTGCTCATAAATGACTATCAAGTAGCCAACCAATGCTCTGTTGTCTTCTAAAAACCCTTGTTGGCTGGTGAAATGGTGAAAGTGGCATGTTATGGTCTTGCCGGCCTGTGGTTTAACAAATCGTGAGTTTCCTTCCCTGATGGGAGGAGTGTGTGTGTTTTCCCCAGGCCGAACTGGCAATGACGGCACTAAGAAGTTTCCCTCTGACAAGATTTTTGAAGCCATCTCTTCCATGTTCCCCGACAAGGGCTCCACTGAAGAGCTCAAAGAGAAGTGAGTGGTTGCGTGTGTGTTTGTATGAATTTAATTGTGTAATTGCATAACAAAATCAATTAAGATGTTTTTTTTTACAAGTTCGCTCTAACATGATATATATATAAATAAATAATAACACCTTACAGTGATGCTACATGATGGACCCACCCTGTAATGTATTTTTTTTTAAATCATGAATTAAAAGCTTCAAGAGTTCATGTTACTGCTGATATAACATGAACTCTCACGGTTTGGTGGTGGTTGAAGGAGTCATGTGCTTCCTACACATATATCTGGGTTCTACATGGGCCTGAAAAAGGTCCACGTTTTATCATTTTCGGGTCTTGACCATTTTTAGAACTGGACAAAATCTACATTTATTAAAACCTGGGTGTAGGAGAGTTTTTCCACAATGCTGACAGTTGTAATAATTTGGGTAACTTTACATTAACGGGTCCTTTGTTACATTATACCATGAATTTTGACATGGAAAATGTGTAGCACCCCTGGTGTATGCATGTGCGTGTGTTTGACAAAGATTTTCTCAAATCATCATGCGGAATGCAAGAAGCTATGATGTGTTGTGTGTGTCAGGTACAAGGAGTTGACAGAGCAGCAGCTGCCTGGTGCGCTGCCCCCTGAATGCACGCCGAACATTGACGGCCCCAACGCCCGCTCTGTGCAGAGGGAGCAGAGCCTGCACTCCTTCCACACCCTGTTCTGCAGACGCTGCTTCAAATACGACTGCTTCCTCCACCGTTAGTGCACGTTCACATTTACATTTCAGGCAACTAGCCAGCAGTCTCATCCCGAACAAGTTAAACTGAGTGAGCAGGGAGTGTTGTGCTCAGGGACACTGATGGGACACAATGGCTGTTGATGAACTCTGTAGCAGGGGAATAAACGTGTAACCTTTTTAGTTATCTTTTAAGTTACGCAACAGTCTTTTTAACCACTAGGCCACCCAGCACCCGTACACATAAATGCACAGGCATGCACTAGTAAGCACACATCAAATGTCTGCACATACTACCAACTGTTGGCTCCTTATTTCTCCTCCTGCAGCTTTCCATGCCACTCCAAACACATATAAGCGTAAGAACATGGAGAACCTGGTGGACAGTAAGCCCTGTGGCATCGACTGCTACATGCACCTGGTGCAGGTGAGTAACTGTAATTGTCAAATTCAATTGTTTTATGTGTAGGGGGGCCGGTAACTTGAATTGAGTACCACAGCAGTTGTCAAAGTAAAGAGTAATTGCCTGGTCGGGCCAGTAGGTCAGAGTTCTAGCCCCACATATTTTCACTGGCCCCGCAGATAAAAAGTCCACCTGTTAATACATTCAAGTAATTAATTATGTATGATATTGACAGTTCTTAATATACAGCATCAAAATGATAACACAAAAGTACATAATTGATTGAATAAACTTGAAATGTATGATATATAAAATTCCAAAATATTAATTGGCTATTGTTGCTCATACTGTATTCATGGATAAGTCCTCATAACTAACTGATAAAAGCTTTTCTATAACTATAACCAGCAGGAACATGGAAAAAAAGAAGATCCTGAGGGGAAATTCATGAGCCTTGTAAGTCTCCATTCATCCATTGCCACATTAATGAGACGTGATGAGGGTCAATTGGACCACTGACTGACCAATCAGGGTCAGATAGCTTCCTAGAATAGCCATGTAAGAGAGGAGAGGAAGTAGGAGAAATAAGAACTAAGGAGAGAGAAGCAATATTTTTCCTCTGTATCGGATACCAAACACCCCTCCCGTGGACTAACAGCCGTTGTGCTGTGATTGCTCAGGATGGGATGGTGAGGGAGTACCCAGCAGGCATGGTTGCAGAGCGGGCCAAGACGCCCTCCAAACGCACGGTGGGCCGTCGCCGTGGACGACTGCCCAACAGCAACGGCAACAGCCGGCCCAGCACCCCGACCGTTTCCTCGGAAACCAAAGACACAGACAGCGACCGCGAGGGCAGCAAAGATGACGAGCGGGACAATGACAAAGATGACGACGATGACAAGAAGGATGAGACTACCAGCAGCTCGGGTACGATCTCACACAACATTCAACAACACTGTAAGGCCAGTCATCATTTAGATCTACAGTATAAAATGTTTGTGCTACAGTCCCACTATAGTCGTGTGTGCGTGTGTGTGTGTAGAGGGCAACTCGCGGTGCCAGACTCCAGTGAAGATGACGCTGACCTGTGATCCTGAAGCAGTGGACTGGAGCGGGGCGGAGGCCTCTCTGTTCAGGGTTCTCATTGGGACGTACTATGACAACTACTGTGCCATCGCCCGACTCATAGGCACCAAGACCTGCAGACAGGTGAGTTGTGCTTATTTGACCTTTTCAGACATGTAGCGGAGGCTTTGCCTTGATCAAGGATGCTTTGGAAACGGAGAAAACAAATCAGTGTGGGAAAAAAGTATGCACTTTTGAAATGCCGAAAGGTGGATAGGAACTTTGTATATAGGCAGGGTGTAAAATGTTGGTGAAAATAATGGTTAGCTGTAGCCCTAATCGTCACTGTCTCCGGCAGGTATATGAGTTCAGGGTCAAGGAGTCCAGCATCATCGCTCGTGCTCCCACTGAAGACGAGGACACGCCTCCTAGGAAGAAGAAGAGGAAACACAGGCTGTGGGCCACTCACTGTAGGAAGATCCAACTGAAGAAAGGTCAGAGGTCACCTTTTATCTGGTTACAGAAGGAAACCGTCACGGGAAAGGGATAAATAATTAGTGCTACAGTTTTCATTCCCTGCCAGAGGGAGATAGTTTACAAGGTTCCCATGCAGTTCTGCGAAGTCTCAATGGAAAAGCATGGGAAAATAATTTGGCAATCTCCAGGTTGATAATCTTGATAAGTTTGAAAATTGTGCAAAACAGTTTCTAAATATATCGAACCTGCATCATCTCGCATATCCCACTCTTTGTTGTAGTGAATAATAACCACCTATAGAGTGATATGGTATAGTTGGTAGGGGCATAAATCATACTAAACCACAACCAAAGTCTTCAAATCAAATGAAAAGAAATGATGGTCTTGGAACAATATGGAATTTTGAAACTGAAACTATAAGGAACCCTGTTTTCAGGCCTTGAAAAGTTTGGGAAGTGTCAAAGAATGAAAAAATACAGTTTTTCAGTCCAGATACACACATTGTACATTTTATGTAGTTTCTTAACCATTTTTCATCATACATTTTATGATCGTTGTTAATAATGGGAAGCTATAAAGAGTGGATGGGCAACATCGTGCTGAACCCAAATCTTCAATTTTCAAGGAAAAAGTATATGTTTGAAGTTGAAAAATTGGGGGACCCCTGAGTTTTAAGGGGTCATAAACCTACAGTAAATGTAATATTTTTATATTTGGCTGCCTGGCTTCTTTCTTTTTTGGTGTGTAGTATGTATATGATTATGTATGTATATATGATGGTATGTAAGTCGCTTTGGATAAAAGTGTCTGCTAAATGCCGTAATGTAACGGGAGAGAAGAGGGACAACGCCGCATAAGCAAGGAATGAGTCCAAGACTTCATTGTGTCTAATAGGAAAAAGGCCCACAGCAAGACATACAACACAATACATAATCAGAATGAAGAGATAAATGCAGAAACATTAGAAACATAAAGAGCCAATGTATGATACATTGACTGGAAGAGTAGGAGGCACATGTTGGAGAGTCCATTCGTTAGTTATGCAGATACACGGTTAAAAACAAGGCTGCTATGTCAACACAGTAAATGCACATGGGCAGTTTCACAGGCAGACATATTGGTTTGTTCAAACAAAGATTCGCTGTTGACTTAATAAAATGGTCTTTGACCTGATAAAATGACCGACAGAAGATTAATGCTATTAGGAGAAAGAAATGTCCCATTTAACCTTATTGTATTTGTTCCGTCCCCTTACAGATGGCTCGTCCAATCATGTGTATAATTACCAGCCATGTGACCACCCGCGGCAGCCCTGTGACTCCTCCTGTCCCTGCGTCACTGCTCAAAACTTTTGCGAGAAATTTTGCCAGTGCAGCTCTGAGTGTAAGAACACACACACTTTATCATGGAACTTTGTTTTTTAAGTTACGAAAACACACATGGTCCCATTCATGAACTCCACAATGCTTACAAATGTTTTTAGATGAAGCTGCTGAATAGTGAGCTTGCATTGTGAGTACATGGAAACAAAGCATTTGAAAGATATGAATCGGCTTGAATATAGGTTTTCTGAGGGATTGTGTTCAGTACCAGAATACCTTTTTAATTGGAGTCTGTCTAAAACACCTTTCCCTCTGCTGCCTTTTGCGATATGGAAATTGCAGTATGTATTTATATATATGTATATATATATATACACACACGACATCCAATATTATTTTCTCAGCCAAACCTAAAATCACACTATTGGCTAGTCCCTGTTGCCCCTCCCCTAACAGACACACCAATAACAGCAGAATGGCTGATACTATGATGGACTTGGTCTCAAAAAAATAGTTTTGATGTCTGTGATGCAAAACTGGTTTGTTTTCTGAAATCGCAAAACAACGTTATTTGCAAAGTGTGCAAAGAACATCCCACATCGGATGGCAACATGACTAACCTCTTTAATCTCCTCAAGAGAAAGCACGCGGAAAGACAAACAAGCAGGGAATCTCACGTGAGCCTCGTGCACAGACACACAGCTAGAGGTAGCGGTACTAAGCCAATGGTCTCTGTTGTTCTTTTTCTTTTAGGTTTTGTTTCCTTAAAGGGCAATCATTTCTTAAATAGGGGTATTCGTTTGATTGCAAACCAACATGAAAAATAGTCGTGATCATATCGTGGATCGTGATCATACCTGGTATATCGCCCACCCCTAGCCGTCCTGCTGCACACTAATGTCTTACCGTTTGTGTGCAGGCCAGAACCGTTTCCCAGGATGCCGGTGTAAGGCCCAGTGTAACACCAAGCAGTGCCCCTGCTACCTGGCGGTGAGGGAGTGTGACCCCGACCTCTGCCTGACCTGCGGGGCTGCTGAGCACTGGGACAGCAAGAACGTCTCCTGCAAGAACTGCTCCATCCAGAGAGGGGCCAAGAAGGTAACACACACACACACACGCGCATATCCTAGTATGCCTACTGTACCAGCCACTTTGGCAAACCAACCACACTTTGGAGGTCTTATTTCATTCTAAACACAGTATGTTGCTAAAATAGTGAAAGCGAAATTTACTAGCCACTATGGACGAAGGTGGACACACGTGGACAATTAATTTGCTGCCCTGCACACAATCTTAAGCAATATATACAGTACATTAGGGATGGGACGACGTGGTAATATCATGATTCTATGTGATTTTTTTTTTAAATGACTGAACAATAGCATATCATAAGTCCCTATAGGAATATTATAGCGATACCACTGGGGATAAAATACCGTAAAGTCACTATAACCACAAACACTATAATCCCTATAGGGATATCATGAATATCATTATAGTGAATAAATTGGCTTTTATTATAAATCAGTCAAGGTGTTCTATTTTTAAATGGTAATTATTACATGCAGTGTAAATGTCAGGATGTCCTCCTTCCTTGACTTTTCCTGGTTATGTAATGAAAATGTTTGTTAACGTTAATGCAGCATCAAGCGTCCCATCTCCAGAGCCTGCTGCTCCCATACAGGAGCCAAGTCCAGCCACTAGTTTTTCAAAGAGACTTCATAGTCCTGGTTTTAGCAGCCGGACAGATGGGAACAGACACGGTAACCGTTCCCACAAGTCCGGAACGGCACGAACTACATGCGTATGTGTGTAATGTACATCAACAGACCACAAGCTCAGACGGCACAATCTGTTGTTTCTCAACCTATTTTCCTCTCTCACTCCATGTCTCAGCACCTGCTGCTGGCCCCGTCAGATGTGGCAGGATGGGGCATCTTCATCAAAGAGCCGGTCCAGAAGAACGAGTTCATCTCCGAATACTGTGGCGAGGTGGGACTCTTCTGTCTGTGGTCTTTCTGATTGACGGGGGAGATGGGCCACTTTAATTTCCCAGTAATTATTGTCCAGTCAAGAAATTCATGTCTTGGAAAAGTGTGTGGGAACTGTGTTTTATAACAGTTGACCTTTGTCTTGGCAGATTATCTCCCAGGATGAAGCAGACCGCAGAGGGAAGGTCTACGACAAATACATGTGCAGCTTCCTCTTCAACCTCAACAACGGTAACGCATGAACACACACACACACGGAAAATACCCCCGCAGAAAAGACGTACATGCACACCCAGATGGTTGCAGTGAAACTCTGTTGTGAAATCATTTCTGTGTGCTTGTCTGCGCAGACTTTGTTGTTGATGCCACAAGGAAAGGCAACAAGATCCGCTTTGCCAACCATTCTGTCAACCCTAACTGCTATGCAAAAGGTAAGCAGCTGAGACGGACACCGGCCACAGCACTTAGTTGCTCCCATAAACGGTAGAGAAAGATGACCGCAGTAGTAATCAATCATATCACCAAACAATAAAGCTACTGTAAAGGGAACACTTGCACTGCGGACTCTGTTTATGCCCACAGTCATTTCGAGTCGCAGCCCATTTACTCCTGTCTACGTCTAGTTTACATTTCCCCCCCAATCATTTTTCAATAAGTGCCGTATGCAATTAGATCCAAACTTAACTGAGTCAAACCTAGCTTGAAATTAACTGCTGTCCCGGCTAACAAAGACGCCCTAAACAGGGCTGCAACTGACGATTATTTTCATAATTGGTTAATCTATTGATTATTCTTTCGATGAATCATTTAGTCTATAGAATGTCACAAATAATGACCAATTTAAAACGAGCTATTAAAGAAACGGCTCAGTTGAGTTAAAAACCAACCACTAATAAAACAGTTCAACCAAAACAATCAGACTTTCTCTATGGAAAAAGCCTTAAAAGAAGATGGAGTTGGCAGGTTGTTCCAAAGGCAGCAGGCATGCTGGGCAGACCAACAGCTCTTCCTACCCAGAATACACTGGCAGATGGGAGAACATAGCAGGCCTTGGTATCGATGCTGAAACACGAGTTACTCATCCCCATTGCTCGCTCATTCTTTTGCATCCTTTTCCCCCCCCTTCTATCGTATTGCGAGTCCTGTATGGTTTCTGAACTGTTAAGCGGGTTTTGATGAGCAATGAGCTTTACTGGAGTCGGCAGTGCAAGACGGCTCTTTAGCAGAAGTGTGACTATCGTAGATTTGTAAAACCTGCAGAAAATGTTTTTTAACCTCCATCATATCAGAGCTGGACGACACGTTTGGCCAATATCCCGTATTTAATAAAAGGTCAATATCGGTCACATTTGATCAACATCAGTGGTGATGGTAATAATACGAACAATATTATCATTATTTATCATCCATCCATTCTTTGTAGTGATGATGGTGAACGGGGACCACAGGATAGGGATCTTTGCCAAGAGAGCCATCCAGACCGGGGAAGAGCTCTTCTTCGACTACAGGTTAGTAACCTGGGGAGTTTTATACTAAGAACCATTACATCACATTACGTCACGGCATCTAGCAGACGCTTTTATCCAAAGCGACTTATATATCATCATACCGTTGGCAGAGGCAGCCATGCAAGGAGCCAACCTGCTCAACGGGAGCAGTTTGGTGTTAGGTGACAGATTATTTCCCCCCGGGAAGAGCTGGACTCGAACCTTCAACCTTGCGGTTGCAGGGCGGGAACTCTACCTCCCGAGCTACTGCCGCCCCTACAGGATATTCTTTACTCCCGATTGTGGCCATTTGCTCCTGTTACTATGCGTACACCGATGAGGCACGGCCGAGTGCTGTCGGAAGCACCGGCTAATTGAGGGCATGATGGCTTTTATACGTTTACCGTTACGTGTAGTGAGCAAACTGTTGCTCTCAAAGTAGTGCACACGCATAAATAAAAATGGAAGAGAAGACTAAAGTTCGTCCTTGGACCAGACACACTCTGGATAAGCGCTTCACACCCGGTGGCTCACTGTGTAAAATGATTATTCTTCAGTTGCACTTATTACAAGTTGCTCTTGAGAAAAGCATCAGCTAAATCCCTGAGCTGTAAATGACTCAACATGTAGACGGTCAAATGTTTCTGTTTGTGTGACAGGTACAGTCAGGCCGATGCTCTGAAGTACGTTGGGATCGAACGGGAGCTGGAGATTGCCTGATTCTGACTACTACCTCCTGTGGATCAACTACTCAAAGGCCTTACATACAGTCTCACACACACACACACGCAAAACACCGTTCACTTCAGGAAATCCAAACATGTCAAAATGCTACAAAGCTTCAGGAATTCTGGTAATTTTCGAACATGGACGCAATTTTTTGTTGCAGCTATTTCGCCGCAATGATTTTTCTTCTTTTTTTTCTTTTTTTTTTACAAAGCTTTTCATATATCTCTTTCACTTGTCATTGTTCTTTGTGGTTTTTTTTCTATCAACAAATCTCTTCTCTCGGGTCGGTGGTCTGGGATTCAGTGTTGTTACGTTCCCAAATCTTCCTCAGCTAAAGGTGCGGATCGCCCCAAGAACTGGCTCTCGTTTGAGTTTTACCCTACTTTTCTACTTTGAGGAGACAAAACCTGTGACTGTCCACCTGAAACTGGCTTTTGAATACAAGTTTCAAGGACCGATACTCCACCAGCCGGACCCGCAGCACCAACTCTGTCTGTGCGTTAGCTCCTCCGGTGTGTTAGCTCGCAGCGCGGCTGGTCTGCGGCCCTCAGTAAGGTCAGTCGTCATATCGCGTCTAACCCAAACCCTGAACCACACACTCCTCAGGGTGCCAGATCACTCCGTCTGTAAAACAGGGTGGCGTTCAGAGCGGGATCGACCAGCTCCAGCAGAGTTAAACCAACGTTCAAGGTGACTCTCCTGATCACATGGATTTGATTTGGTTGTATTTTATTTTCAGAGAAAATACTTTTTTTTTTAAGCATTAAAAAGAGGTAAGGCTTGGCAGGAGAGGCGGCGTTCATGTCACATATTAAGCGAGAGAACGGGATGACATCCAGATGCTGCAACTTTATTTGTGTGTAGCCTTGATTGTTTTAATATGACTATAACTGATCAGTTTGATTTGTATTACCTTGGACATAAGCAGCTCATGACACCAAGCGGGAGACGTCGTCGTTAACGGAAAAGTCCCACATGCCGAACTTTTAATTACCGCTAGAAGGCCGATATGACGTGAACGCAGCATAACCCTCCCAACACCAGCTCATCATATGTAACCTTCGTCCCTAACAAGGGGCCTGAATCTTACAAGCTTATAAACCGTGAGTCGGCAGACCCAAGTCACCGTGTTTTGGGTTAAATGTCCTCTGTGTTTGTAGGAAATGGAGATGACCCTCCTTTGTGGCGCTCCCGCTGGCCCACTAGCCAAACGCCAGGTAGCCGGCCATTATTTGGGGTCCTAGTTGATCCAGTTAGCCGATGAAAGAGTTTTTGGCAGACGCACAAAGTAAGTTTCCTGCCCTGCCTCCTACTACACTCCTCAGTGAACAGGACCGGTCTCCGCTCTCTCATACCCAACCGAAATCTCAATGCTCTGTGTTTTCACTCATGTACTCCTGATACCGGTGCAGTCCGCTCTGTTCTTTTAGCTGTGATGACGTTTTTCCACTGCACTTAAAGTAAACCATGCCCTACCCATACTGGCAATCCAGTATGTTTTTCCATTGGTGCTTTGTGCTCAGTTTGGTTCGGTTCATGTATGCTAACTCTGTGGGTTTCAGTCATGATCCCATCCCAAGTTTTCATTTGTAACGGTACACCAGCTGATTTCAGATTTTAGTTGTCATTTTGTGTTGAAAGCGGCAATCGCTGAAATGAACTGCTGTAGTGTTTGAAACGAAAACCTGCGCTGTTGGGCCTCGGCGGCACGATTAAAAACCACGGAGCTAGCCGAGTGTGCTGGTTAGGCAACGTGTTTTCCCGCTGGCCCGTTTTCAAAGGACACCAGTATAAAACCAAAGGGTGCTGACACTGGACCGTACCCACAGGAAGCCCAGGTACGAGGCACTTGTGCAATGGGAAAACCACTGGACGTGATGTTATAGAAGCACAGCGTGTTAACAGACGAACCCACTTTCTGCTGTGCCTTGAGTCCTTGACGGAACACTGAACAGGCCTGTTGTGGAACTGGGAAGTGTCTGATTCAAGGTGACCGCATTTTAAACTCTTTCTGCATGACCAAGTATTCTGCGTTTTCAAAACACAAGTCTCTTCTGAAACGATGAAAGTGCTCTTGAGTTTTTCCGACTTTTAAGAGCGCATCCTTCCCTCGTCTGCTCGGTGCTTTTCAAGACTACGTTAGTGGAAGGAGAGGTGGACGGAAATGTTATAGAAACTAGATCGACTACCTATTCCATGTGATGTCCAATCAGTGTAATCTCTTACGTTTTCTGAGCATTCCTCTTGTTAATAGGCCTTTTAACAATGTACCAACAATCATTGACTTTTTTTTTTTTTCCTGATATTGTCTGTGAATTCTGGTGCTTGCAGAAATACTGCAGACTCTTGTCCCAGTGTCTGACCGACTTGAAGCAATACCAGCCTTTTACTGAGAACTTCTCCCTGCTGTGGAAATGCTCCTATTTATCGCCACTTTCTACACCTGTAATTTATTGCTCACTTCACAGAAGACTGTGGGACTTCTCATGCTGTAGTGGGAAGGTTCTGGATCTTGTTCCTGCTGTGGCCCGGGCTCTTCTGCTCCTGGGAAACCGTGTGCTGTATTTACAGGGTTCCTACACGGGTCTGGAAATCTGTAGAAAATTAAGTGGACTTCCATGTCATGGAAATTGTGAAATGGGGGGTGAATGTGTAGAAACCCTGTATTTTGTAACGGATGTCTCGATTCACAAACCATTATTGCCAATTCAGTCTTCTGTTTTGGTTGGAATGAAAACCAGAACCGCTGATGTGAAACTTCAGAAGCCAGGTTTCACCACGTCATGTTGAGTAAAGCTGGGAGACGGACACATCGGCAACGTTGACTTTCAAGGCATCGGAATGGTTTTGTAGTTGCTTATGGGAAATGAACAAAAATCAGTTGTGTGTTCTGATCCAAGTGTCCAAAATGAGTCGTCTTTCATGCTGTACTCTCCCAGTGTCAGACTGGGACCAGTTCTCTTCTGACTACACAGGTGCTGATTTTGTAATGTTTACAGGGATTTTGTTGTTCAGTGATTAAAATATTAGAAAATGGTTGTCTTTCTTAACTATCCCTTGAACGATTTGGAGGTTTCATTCACCAAATTTATTTTGTAAAGTGCCATGATTGCATTTCATTTGCACGTGTGATACTCAGGATCCCACTCTAAAATCACAGCACTTCCATGGTGTATTGCTGGTTCAAACAGGATGTTGGGGTGGGACATGACACGGGGAGGGACTGAAGTTCACAAATCATTTGCTTGTAATCTTTACACATTTAAAAATGGATATATTCCAGGACGCAGCCGTGGTGTCGGAGAAAGGAAACCGTGTTTTCAGGGGTGAACACTGAAAGATGCAGTAACCAGTAAAAACGTTTTGCAGGAAATAAAAGTAATGAAATTTTGATGTGCGACTGTTTTGTCAATTGTTTGGCATTTATTGTGTTCGTTATGGAGAATTAGCTGATGAGGTAAAAACAAAACATTGAATTGTGACGACCTGCATGGAAGAACCTCTGTCAGAGAAATGAGTCTCGGGAGAGAAGAGCGTTAGAGAAATCTTCACTTTTTATTTATCACACATTTAGAAAATGAACCACACTATACAAATGTCCACCTCGCAGTAATGATACAGGCGACCTGCATGATCCCAACCGGACAACTTCAGCTCTGGTGGCGTCATGCCCCGTTAAGATTTCACGTCCGGGGTCGGAGGAGGGGTTTGGGATCGGGCCGTAACACTTGCCCCGCCTCCCACCCCTCGATGCTGCTTCAGTTTAGTCGCATACATAAATTACAGGACCAGCGTTGTTGATTTCATTCTCGTAGTCACATGGTGGGCCCGGTGACTTAGCTTTATTTTTTAAAACGTTTTGGCGTCGCCGTGATGCAGGTATGCAGTAGCATGCAGAAACCCTTGAATGCGGTTCTCCTCTGATTGGCTGTAGGCTAATTCATTACATTTTTGCTATGTAAAGAAGGTGAGTATGTTTTTTTTTTTCTCTCTTAGAAGTCTGGTTATTTACATTATGAAAACATGGGAGAAGGTGTGTGTGTGTTTGAGTCCTAGAGCTGCGTCGTTTCCAAAGGATGGGTGAGTGCGTTTACGGGGTTTCCTGGTCTAAACGGGGAGGTCATGTGGTCATACGGTTCCTTCATCGCTGAAGCGAGAGCAAAAAAGGTTAGCCACCCCTCTGCACCAGGCGTGGCTGTGATTCTCACACATTCACAATGTCTCCGCCAGTCAGAGGGATCCACACTTTATTACTCAGACATAAAAAAAATAACAAAAATTAAATGAAAAGAACCGGCGGATGGCAGGGCGATGTTTAGGCCAGGTAGCTGTATGTGTCCTTCTCGCCATCCACTCGCTCCAGGTACTCCTTCTCTATCAGGATGTCGATGCATTTCTGACCACAAGAGGGAGACAGGGCCAAAATATGAGACCATGAACACCAAAGAAGAAGACATAAAATCACGAGGACAAAATAATATTCCCATTCATGATTTCAGTAACAAAATGTCTGCCTGCACTTTTTGCCTCTTACAGTGTCTTCACTATTTCCTACTCAGTGTTTCCAAATTAAATGAAATGTTTTGATATGATATGCCATTACTCCATTTTCTTTATTGTTAAAATTGTGATATGATTATAAGCCCTACATGCTCGATTTAACTTGTGCTTTAAAGTTTTCAAATAAGTCATCAATGGCCAAACATGCACTGAAGTACAATCATGTTGTGTAGTGGTCAAATAAAAAGTGAGATCAGGAAAACAAGGGGATAGAAATACCTCTTAATGCAAAAGAAAATACATGATGCATAACCAAGCACAGAGGGAAAAGGGAATTGTATAAGAAACAAGTTGGGCCGTGTGTGTGTGTTACCTTGATGACAGGGACTCTGGGTTTGAATCGGGAGGAGAGCTGGTTCAGGACCTCAGCCAGCAGCTGCTGGTGCTTCAGGACCTTCCTCATCTTCATAATCCTCACGATGGCAGCCTACACACACACACACAGAGTTCATCAGTGCACGTTAACCACAAGACAAAGAAATGTAATACAATTCTCAATACATTAGACAGCAGAACCCCATCTTTCTGATGGAGTCCCACCTCTGAGGATTCTTATTGTTGGATATGATTTGGTAGAGAAAAGGACAACCGTTTATTAGGATTAGACCGATTGGCCAATATCTGATATTTAATAAAAAGCCTGTCAGTGTTGTCCATCTCTGATCTGGTGGAAGTTCCTCCTGACCTGATCCAGAGAAACGGTCTGGAAAACCTGATGAAACTGAAACGTTTTAGCTTCATTTAGGTTTCTGTGAATTAATTCCTTTAAAAGGTGGTAAGTTCCTGTACCACTGAACAGGTGTGGTGGGTCACTCTGCCTTAAAGAGCTGCTGACACAAATAATCTATTTAGTCTGTTTAGTAGTTTTAGTGCTTCAGAGGCTTTTCTACCCTGACAAGAATAACATTCAGAATTAAACACTGAATACTTCTCATTTTCGGAATGACAATGGAGAAACGTAAATATTTTAAATACTGACATATTATTGGCTATCGACTTTCAAAAATCCACATCAGTAGGAGAAACCTCTGATCAGAACAGTCAATCCCATCCTATTTTCTCGCTGTCCCATCTTCAAATGAAAAAACTGTGAAGTCACTACGTTTTGCCACTCCCCAAACGGTTGTCCTGACAGAAAAACAGCCACCTGTATGAGGAGTTTACGATCCTCCTCGATGTTCTTGTGCGTCGTCTCCTGCTCCTGCTTCTGCTCCGTCTTCATGGGGACGTTGATGTTCACCCTCAGCTTCTTACTGCGTCGGGGGAAAACGACAATACAATCAACTGTCATGTATCAGGATATGAAGCGCTCCGTTCCAAAACACCGTAAATCTTCAGTCAATCACTGAAGTTCATTCAAAATATAGACGATCTGGTAAATTTCATCACTTTGTTAACCTTAAGTTGCCTATTATCCTTTTTTTTAAATTGTGCAATCAATCAGGTTGGCTGTTTCATTCTGTAACACAACTCCTCCACTTCACACCGGCAGTAAAACAGGATGTTTGTGTACAAGTGCAGAGGGAGAAAATAAAGACGGTGCTCACTTCTTGTATCCGAGGAAAAGCTTGATCAGGACATCTGGTTTGAAATCCACCTCGTCCACGTTGGCGCTCTCGTCCTCTAAAACCTGACGGACACAAAATGGTTTTGTGAGGTTTCCATGTACAGTTCACACCTATACTCGTCGTTCATTAATGGGCGGGACCGCCGGCAATGCTAGTACATGATTGGCTATTGATATCACTGGAAAGCTGAGCTGCACCAAACAAGGAAGAGAAGGGACCATTGTTAATGTCTACAGATGTTTCGATTAGATGAAACTTTAATTGTATTCCAGTAGAATATCATTTTATTTTATATATCTTTGTTTCTCTAGTTGTGGAAAATTTAGACTTCAGGCAACTGGTTCCTGGAGTTGCTGGTGGTATACAAGGGACCCGAGGTCCAGACCACCCTGGACGTCTGTAAACAGTACAAGGCCGTGGTCAAGTCAGCCTTCAACACAGACTTTCAAATAGAAAAGGTAGAAATCCTGATGGCAACAACGGCGAATTCTGACATATTTCAACTTGAGAAAATAAACAGAATCAACGTCTGGCAGTCTGCAATGCTTCATGTTCCCCTTTGATCAGAAATATAATGCGCACACAGCAAACAGAATGGATTATGACTATATACATTCTCTGCAGCATCTAAGCAATCGCCCACTTGTTTGCCCACTGTCACACAAATTAACCAACCACCAGCAAAATACTGGTAAACATTGACTGTAGCAGGTTTCTGTGCTCTACCAGCTGCTCTGGCAGGTAAGCCATCTTTTGGGGTTACTATTCCATTTTAAAAACCTAGTTGCTGGTAAAAATGTGAAAGTAATAGGTCGATTTTGTGATTTACCATTGTGGCCTGTTGACAAATGATTTCAGTCTTTCTTGACAAAAGGTGTTGAATTAAATATTTGTGTATTTTATTTAGCTAGCACACCCTCACCTACCCACACTTGAGAATTGTTTTAAATTTCATTTTGTTTATTTGCAATAAATGCTAGAAACAAAGAGCAAAATCTGATTGGGAATTAATTATTTTCCATTTGATGGCTCAAAAACCCTAATGGCCAAAAACATACCACTGTGCTCTTCCGCCTTCTAGTGGTCAATATGGAGAGAACAAACATGTCTTTATAGCAGTCTTCACCGAATGGAGGTGGTGGTCAGACCCAACACACACTAATACAAATCTGATGCCAGAAAAAACAAACATGAATTTGCAAGTTAATTGGCTATAATATATATCTTTGAACCCGACCGACTGACTGGCAGAGCTGATGATATTCACTTGACTCCCGTATCCGACGTAGCAGGAAGAGGCCACAGAAAAGCATCAAGAACACTACAGGGCTCGAAATTAACTTTTTCACTTGGTAGCACTGGTGCTCCCAACTTCAAAAGTTAGGAGCACCAGCCAAAAGTTAGGAGCACCATCCAAAAATTAGGAGCACCAACGTATGTAAAAAAAATTTTTTTATAAAAAACAACATAACAGTACGGCTTACAAGTAACAAAAAACAGTGAAAGTAGCCTTAAAAACGTATGATAGGCCACAACTGGGGCTTTACGCAATATCCTGGCTCTCTGTCCCTCTTCCATCCATCTCTTCACTGAGACCGCGGCATCTAACGTCTCCAGAGGAGGATCCTCTACACTGATTCAAATCAGATCTTCAACCGTGTTGGGGTTTAATGCAGATCTGATGTCCGACTTGATGTGCTTCAGTGTGGAGAACCCCGTCTCACACTGCACCGAGGACATATGCAGGACCAACAT